>JAVQIZ010165305.1:0-11399 GCA_036023535.2 Galaxias brevipinnis
GGTTTAATGCAGACATATGTTGCAGGGACTACTGGAATCATCATACTGGCGTGACTGTAAACATCAAGGGGTTAAATCAAACATTTTTATGTGTTTTAGAGGAAATTTCAGAATATCGCAATATATATCGTGTATCGCGATACAGTCAGTAAATATCGTGATATAATTTAGAGACCATATCGCCCAGCCCTAATAGTACATGTATTTTGGGAGTCTGAAGTTCTCTCACTCACACTCACACACACACACACTATGAGAGATAATGCTGTAAGTAAATTTGACGTAAATATAATCTAAATAAATTGACTGTTGAGTATCTCAAAACAGCAATACCTCTTCTAAACATCACAGATTTTTTTGTGCATAGCAAGTTTCTAAAACACAAGTTACAGTAAGGGTAAGCACGTACAGGCAAGCCTCCCAACTGGATCTACACCAATGAGTTTATTATGTTGACATGTTGAAACAATTGATGTCGAGTGAGGTAGTGCTTCATTCTCGCGTGGTCTTACCACTTTACTTTTTGACCGGAAGAACGACTTAATGTGAAGTAGTGGAATCCATGCAGGAGCATATTAAAATACTGAATTTTACTCAATTCAATACTGATGGACTATTGGTTGAGGGGGACAATTAACAGCACTGGCAGGAAATGTAATGGAAGAACACCACATGTATAAAGAATGTTCGACCCTGCAGGCTTAAACTACATGTGTAGTTATTAGGAATGTATTGACACTTTGCGAAACAGTAATATCGCGATGCAGATATGTGAGGATTCAAATCGGTAACATGAAAAATTAAGTGCAATACAAAGTGCCCTAAATCTAAACACTGGCTCGTTCACTAGCGGAGGCAAACGCTAACGACTATATGTAGGCGCATATACTTGATGACCATAACTATGACAGACTCATGCGTAAAATACTGTTTCATAAATAGGTAGTTGCTTCTGCTGTCTCTAGGACAGCTGTCCCGTTCACAGGCGGCTTCGTTGCCCGGGCAATGAGTGCCAAGCTCACTGAGGTGAACGTAATAGTAAACAGTTTTTTATATATATAAATATATAAATGGAATCAGATTGTTGCGTGTGTGTCATTTCAGAATATACTAATTATAATGTCAGATTGAATATACATAGACTTGTGAATTGTTCTGCATAAATTATTCCTTACCTCAGAATTAAGTATTTTGTAGTTTGTCACAGAAATAATGAAAGGAATCTTTATCAGTCATGATGTCTTCAATTTGAAAAAAATTTGTGAGAAAATCGTATCGCAAACCTAGCATTGTGAATCGCATCGAATCGTGAGTTGAGTCTATTGTTACATCCCTAGTAGTTAGTCCTCAAGAGCTAAAGCAGTTATTACGGTCCATAAGTAGACTGACCTTCTTGGCTTCTGTGTAGACGTAGTCCTCCACCTCCTTGGTCATGACATCCTCAGGAAGTGACTTGAGTTTGGCTGCCAGGAACTTGATAGCCCTCTCTCGTACAATGTCCTCCCCATGCAGGATCTGAGAGAACAGGCCCCCTAGAGTCCCTGGAGGAAACAAAGAACAGGGTCTTTAAAAAGTGTCTATATCAGATCCTACTGTAACAAGATGGTGTGCTACATAGGCTAGCAGAGTATGTTGAACCTTAGTTTAAAGTGTGAGAGCAAATTAAGAACAAGTCTCTAAGACACATACCTTTGGCATCAATCTTGAAGATTGACACTAGCGCTGTATTCACTTGGTTGAATTCTGCAGAGTCATCTTAAAACACAATATAACAACATTGATAACCAACACTGCAGCCTCAGTTCCGTGTCCATATATTCCATTTAAACCATTTCTAGAGTTAATCTATTCTCCATGTTTTAGCTGTCATCGTTCCAAGTTTTGATAGTGGCAAATTTGAATATAGTAAAGCCTCAATATCACAAAGTGTCTAATTAAAAGTGCACACCTGTCTGTAGCAGCTGAGTGAGGATGTCTGCAACCCGGAGTATGTTGTCCCCTGTAGCAAACCGTGGAAGCTCCTTGATGGCCTGCCTCCGAATCTTAACACAGAGAATTTACTTAGATAAGAAACGCATTGCACATGTAGCCATTTCAGCAGTAGTTCTACATTGCATGAGCCTGCTTTAACAAAATGGTGCAACACTTTCAACAGTCAATCGCTGAGAAGTAGTCTGATTTTACTCAAAGTTGGTGAGGTCTTCTTTCTTGAACTCTGCAGGTTGTGGGATTTTTAAGTTGAGTTGTTTATAACGATTAAAGCCATATTTGACAAGTGCCAGGACTATCCTATTGTCATTTCCCTAACCACCCTCATGTGCCAGTGCGACTGTAATGCTTGTGCAAAGTGAAGGGAACAACTACTACACATAAACGTACCAAATAAAATAATACTAAGAGCGAATGGATGAGGGAGGGGGTCGAGGTGTAATCTTACCGAAACGTCTTCATCTTCACACAGATCAAGCTGAGCGTTGATAGCTGCATCAGCAAGTTCGGGGAAGCTGCTAAAGAACTTGGGGATAAACTGCGCAGCCAGTCGCTTCTCCTTGGGACCCCCCTTCACACCATCTAGGATCACTTGGTAGGCATCTTTGTGCTGCATGGGGAAAACAGATGAGCATGGAAAATGTTCAGTACTAGAATGATTCAAATGGGCCTTTCTTGTTTGTATAATGACGAGATTTTAAGATTTTTAATTTCTGATTGTGGGTTGGCAAACGTTAATCTTAAAATACCTTAATTTACCAGTTTCACGACGATTAGGGACAATGTTTGTAACATAACGCTAGTCGGCTAGCTCGCTAGGTAGGGCCTGTATGGATTTGGCTAGCTCGTAGTACTAGTAGTACTGTCAGTAGCAGCCGTTACGTTAGCCTAGCCAAGCAAGCTATGAATAGCAGTAGCATTTACGTTATAGCTGACTCTATTGACTGTTTCAGTCGACTGCGTTTGATGGTATTGCAGTCTAATAATATATATGAAACAAGTTTATATTTGTTTTCATGATATTGAATTTTACTTCACCTGGCTTAGATTATCCTTAGCATCAGCTAAGATCCCATAGTTGCGATAAAGCTCCTCGATAGTGACCGCCATCAGCGTGCGTCCGAGTGCGTGCTGTTATGAGAACGTACAATACTAGAGATCCTAAATTCTGTTCACTGTTCTCCGTTCAAACTATGTGATCGCTTTGACAAAGACTTAACGGTATAAGTATATTTAAAAGGGAGAGGGGAGAGGACGTTTAAAAAATGTTTGAATGAATGAACCCAGTGCGCTCAACCAACGTTCGTTCGTCGCTAGCTTGTCTTTTGCTAGGGAAAGACAAACGTTGCGCATGCGCATTGTATATAGAGTGCGTACTAAGGTGCAACAACCACTGTTACAATGTTACCACTTATGGGACGAGAGGAAACAAATTAATTGCCTGTCCTACTTCGTGAAATTTGGGCTAATACAAGACAACACATTCGTAAATACAAGGGAATCATTATCTTTACATATAATGATAACACTTAATACCGTAGCTCCACCTTCTGTGGAGAAAATACAGTCAACGTTTACAGATCATCAATTAATTGATCAGTAGAACTACAGTTGAAGGGGGAACAAAATTTATTTAGGTGAATAATAGCTTGAGACCCATTAAGAATAAAGTACCCATTGCAAAAATCTACTTCGAGCCATCCACATTTTTACATCCTTAATTGGTTGTACAACAACAACATTGACAGTTTTCTGTTCCACATAAACTACTTTGGCCTGACAGTCTTTACCCCATAAACATTAAGCACATAGAAATAATTCTCTATTCCCACCCAATGTCCTTGAATGAAACAAACAAGACTTCCATTTCCCGAAATTTTAAAAAGCAGGACATCATAGGAAGCGGATCCCTGCTCCAAACTGGACTCCATCACATATCCTAAAACACAAAAACAAATACACAAATATTAAATTTCTCAAAAGATGCTATTCAGTGCGGTCGATCTTTATGCACCATCACCCATTTTGGGAACATGCCAAGTACTTTTGAGTGGATAGAACCAGATAAAACATACCTGTCTCCACTTTGGACTCCCATAGGAATACAATAGTTAAGTTCCAGCCGTGCAATATTCCCCAGACGAAGCACGATGCCTGCTCCATATGACCAGCGAATACACTCTGCCAGTTTTTTCAAGTGGGCCTGTGGGCCTTCACCTGGAAAATAAACACAAAACAAAGCAAACCCTAAATCATAATACAAACACATTATATCTAATTCCATGCAACCATTTCCATCCTATATACACCCCCAAGTCCCATTTCAATACACTACATACCATAATTGAGATTGCACAGGTTTCCAGCGTTGAGGAAGAAGTGTGTCCGGAAGAGGTCTCCAAAGCCTCCTCGACCAGGGCGGAAGGGCAAGGGAGTGTATAAGTGGAGTCCTCCAGCCCAATATCCCTCTCCTCCAAGGTAGTCACCTGTCACATCAATGACATCCCCACCACCACGAAAAAAAAAACATAACACTAATCTAAAAAAACAACAACTTTGGAGTATGATCTTTTCAGAGAATTCATCTCCAGATAAAATTTCAAAATTCAATACAACATCTTATATGTGTTCCATAACTGAGGAAAACATCTGGCTTGAGAATGGAAGAGGATATAATGCCTTTTTGGGAGACTTGGAAGATTCAAACATCCAAGAAAACATCAAACCTTCACTCTGTGGACCCATACTGTACATACTGAACCCCCTCACACTGGTAGGTCCACCCAGATAGAATCTAAGAGAGCGCAAAAAAAAGAGAAAGCAAACATCAAAGCTCAATCTTTAGAGTGCACGATGTTACTTGAGACTGTAGATAACTGAAATCACATTCAGTACATACAACACAAAACATACACGACAGTTAAAAACATTTTAAGTACTTTTTTTTTAATTAGGTAGATTTATTTAGTCCTTGGTAATTCTGACCGCTAGTGAACCAAGGCCACTTTCAATCATGTACTGCCCTTCAGATATGTCCTTCTGCGCACTACAGTGGTAAATATGCCAACGTTCCTGTCAGCATGAAATAGTCAGGTCATTCTCCTCAGATCTTTCTCTTTAGCAGTGTTGTCATGGCCTAAAGAACACTGTCCACCCTGATGCTTTTTTGAGAGCACAATTCAATGTAAAAGACATCATTGTTCTTGAGTTGCCACCACATGATTCTCATTTTGTCTATTTGTGTTAACAAGTTAGCAGATTCTAAGTCCTAACCCAGTATTTGTATTTTGTAAGTTGTACCCATACTGTATATTTCTGATTAAAATGACACAGACTTCTTGTTACTTCTATTTCCTAGGTGTTTAGCATATCCTCAATGGTTAAAAACACAGCCAATCTTGATCTATTAATATATTTGTTTGGGCCCTGACTCAGATCCTTTGGATCGACTTGGGAAATCCTACAAATGACAAAGTGATGCAGAAAGATGCAGATGTCAGTGTGTACCTGTCTGATATGCATGTTGGTTTGTTTCCAAGGGGCAGGAGCACTCCACCCCACATAGAGGCAGAAAGAACCTGCAAGATAAGAGAGATAAGTCTCCACACATATGACCAGTTGAAACCAGACAGCAACAGGAGAAAATGCATTCAATCAATAATGCCCCATGACAATAAACACCCAAGTAAACTTGCCGTTGCTTAAAACATGTAAGACATCAGCAATATGAGATTTTATAAAATAAAGTCTAGACATTTCTTATTCTGGCTGTTAAGATCTCACCGAGTCCCAGAAAAGGCGTCTATTGATCTGGATCTCAAAGTCCTCCTTCAAGAAGCTGGCATCTCCTCCTGTATAACCAGCCAGCTCCTGCACAACCACAGCATTCACAGTCAGACAAATGGATTTACAGTAATTTGTAGAAATGAATTGGATGAAATTAACTGACCTGGTGAATCTTCAGTAGGGCACCTTTCTTGGGTAGTATGGACGAATTCCTGGTGTCAATAACCATGGAATGCTGAAAGAGAATACAGTGACTATTGATGGCAGACATTACGCTTGGATAACTCAGGACAAAAGGAATATCCTATAGTAAAATTGCCACCATATTATGTTCCTACAATGTTGCTACCACAAAACTCGTAATTAATGAATTATTATCCCATGTACAAAGCCATGAATATATAACTGTTCTTTTATTGAAATACATGCAGACTGTGAAAATGTAATTGCCAATGAGTTCAAATTTCACAGCAGTAGAAAAAAAACCATCAGTGAGTGACAGAAACTAAGATCCAGTACCGAGAGTGAGGACTTCAGGGAGTGGCCACTCTCCTCTCGAACTGCAAATGAGGCTGTGCGAGCAAGACAGCCCAGCTCTCTCCACACACCTTCCCACTTCAAGGTGTGGTTGGTTCTCCACACAGGGAACTGGTTACATGCCATTCAGACAGAGAATGAACATACATAGTTAGCTTAGCTATATACATCACAACGGAGTGTTAAGCATGAAATGAAAAGGTACAATTAAAGACATATCTCAGACAGTACTTGAATTAAGATATCAAGTGCAAGAGAAATGAATGTCAAACTAGGATTCAATTGGAATGCTATCTTAAAAGCATTTACACTGAATTCTGTTGAAATGCCTCGGTCTGTCTCTCTCAGGGAGCTCCAGGGAAACTGGCCAGTGACTTTGTACAAGTTGACAGAGAAACTGTACGGGAAGATGGAGGGAAAGAGGCAATAACAGCAGGAATATTTAGAATCCAGCAGTGAGCACACTATGTCAAATTTGCTACTTTTTTTACATCAAACCAAGCGTATGTGACACCTTATAAGGACGGACTGCCATTATAGGAATAGTGTCTCTTACTTGCGCTCAAAGTGTCCAGGTTGGGGTTTGAAGAATGACAGGCCATAGGAAGTCTCCTTGGTTCCGTATGAAAACTGGAAGGTAAGTTTTTCAGCACGACCAAACACATTAGGTAGCTTGAGACCTAGCACCTGTAGTTGCAAAGGAAAATATACTTGTAACCTTAAAAGTTTTGTTCATCCATCTTGGCAATTGAGTCCAGTCCACAGGGGCATGAGGTGTATTGAGGTGTAAAAATTCACCATGCTTCCTTCATTGTTGCCAACCATGGTGTTATAGCTGCCTGTCATCCGCCTTTGCTCAGTCACCTCAAATGTTACATCTAGTCCATTAGGCAGTGCATCTGCCCCTGAAGGTGAATAGCACAGCATTATTTTACATTCCTGAGCAGGATTTAAATTTACATACTCATAATCTTTCACTATTCTAAAAAGAAAAAAACACCAACTTTGTACAATGTATGCCTGTAATCCTTTCAATCCTAAGTACCTTGTGACGTGTCAATGACAACTTCTACTTTTCTGAAGATGCCGAGACGCAGAAGCTTCTGTCTAGCTTCATGGGACCTCTTCATCACCTAAAGAAACATGAAACAAAGCTTATTTCAATGATTACTATCCATGCAATCTACTACCAAATAGCTAGTCTAATGACTGCTGAAACACATACACAATATACGGTGACTCTGGCTTGTTATTTGTGCAAGAACTATTAGACTTACATCAATTAAGTTCTTGGCACGGAAAACGTCAGCTATCTCATAGGTTAGGAGGTCGTCTTTCGTTCTTCCAAGCCCATCTATGTGTACTCTTTGAACTGTAACCTAATTATTTGGTAAAAATGTGAAAGAGCAGAGACGACAGGTCTGCGACAACTGACACAAACACATGGGGGTATTTGGGGAATTATGCGAGGTTCTTTGGGAATTAAATTAATCTGTAAATATTTACATCTTTATTTTCAAGTACTTCCTGCTTGGACTCATGCTCAATCTCTGGTGTTTCAATGTCATCTGCATGAATTCCTAATTCGGGTCCATGCATTGGAAGAGGGTCGAGGCTCTGCAAAACAACATAATACCATCTGAACAATGAACCTGATAGAGCACAAATCAAATACATTTTTGTTGGTCTTCAAATAATATATAATATTTTGTGGGAGATGTATGAACCTTTTAATCTAAAATATAGCATCCTTAGTTGGGGACGCAAATGTGTGGACATTCCACAAAGAAGTTACATGCACACCCAGCAGGACAAACACGTAACTGTAGGCAGGTTTTCTTATTTATTGACAAGCAATTCATGTTTGACAGCAGTAAAGGGGCAGCCTCAGGACCTTGCTAGTTAGCTAGCTACATTAGCAAACATTAGTCTTTGTATTCAGAGGTCATGCTTGCCATGATGGTCCAAACTGTGATCCTTACCCTTGCATGAACGGTTCCCATTTTGTAACGTGTGTGCGATGTCTTGCAGGATATGTACTCTTAGTTGCGAGGGTACAATAAATTCACACTAGGGCAGGGAGGGTTTTAGTTTTCTGAACCGTGGGCGCCATGACACCCTTTGACCACGCCTTCTCAAGATATGTTCAGGACCTTCGTGCTGTGCAAAATGATGCATTCCTGACTACATAATTTAGAAAGCCTAGAGCGCAAACTGACTATGCCCATGAGTTCATTAGTTTGTTTCTAAATAAAGTGTACTATATTATTGTTGATATCATTTTACTTCAACAGCTGGCCTTACATTGAAGAGTTACAGAGAACAGTTTGCCTACAGAATTCTGTCCTGTGTCTGCCATAGATGGAATTATGTGCAAATAGAACGACTTTGGAAACCTTATATGAATTGACAAAAACCAGCTTTGTCATAAATGTGTAGCTGTTGTTACAGTAGTGTGTATAGAGCAATGACAAAGAACTTAACCTCCACATCAGTGTAACTGATTACATCAAATGTCCATAGTTGTCATTTACTGTATAAAATACTATACGATTCAGTTTATTAAGGCATGGCTTGCATGCAATAAAAAGACAACATTGTTGAGTATTTTATGAACAAAGACAAAAATCTGTTTATGGAATTTAATTTCACAGGTAATACAAAACAAACTGCCATCGGTGTACAGGAAGAGAGTCTAAGATCTCATTTATTTTGCTGAAAATGTTGCTGAGCATCGCTGTATGCCTTGCCTCCTGTAAAAATAAAGAAATGGTTGTAAAAAAAAATTTTTTTATTAAAACCAACATGTGCCTCACACTTAAGTCAAAGAATTTCAACTAGGTCTACTTACGCTACTTTTCTGAAAGTCTCATAAGATATTTTGTCTATTTCTGCACCATCAGGACACTCAATGAAGTTGGTTATCCCCAGAGTTGTCAATGCTATAGCCAGGATGGAAAACATATTTTGCATTAAGTAAGTAGCTCTTTATATCAGTGCCTTTAAATAATGTCAACAAAAGACCTTGATAACACATTAACCCTCTTGTTATCTTCAAATGTACAAACATCATTTGTTCTTAGGGTCAATTTGGCACGGGGGACTTAAACCTTCAGAAAATTATTGTAAATTAAATTGTTAACCAAGTTTATGTGTCAGATAATGTATGTCCCTTTTTGGACAGCAGAAATCTGCCATTAAATAAAACACAACTTAACCCCAGCCCCCCTTATACAATGATAAAGTTATTGTAGGAAGTATGTGTTCTCCCCCATGGTTTGAACTAGGATAAGGAGTTGGGGCCGTAAAGCATATGGAAGTATTTTGAAGACTGTAAAATTGTTTTTCATGGTGACACAAATATCAACCATGACCACCACAACAAATCTGTCAAAATTCGTCATTTAAAACAGCCTGGGCTCAAATTGACCCCCTAAGAAGACCGTTGTTCACCGATTAGACAAACTGCGTACAGAAACATTATCATGTACATCAAAGGTAATAATAGGAGAGTTAAACACCGTGTTTGTATAAAGCAATTGTATTAATATAAATAAACAATCATTAATTGAAAACATTATTTAACTTTTGTTTATTTAAAGACTTTTGGACTGACTCATACAGACACGGATCATGCCAATATTCCCACAAAATCTGGTTGGATTTTTTATAACTCACCTTCCATATATTGGACATGGGTAATGTATTCTTGCTTGGTGGGGTCAAGAATCCCAAGGATTGCTTCCAAATTTGAGTCATTGAAAAGACTTGGGCAGTCTAGAGACTTAATTTTGGACACTCTCAGCTGTTCAAGCTGAGTGATGAGAAATTCTCTAGGTCGCTCTGGAAGTAGAGCGCAGAAATAATCATGAATTTTAGGCTCTGATTTGATAATTATCTACACTACTGCTGTCGACATTTGCTATATAGCCTGGTGGCTTGTGCTAGACTAAATTTAAGGAATATGCTTTCTGTTTAATGTACTGAGTTGGTAACTAAGCAACTTGGCTGTGTAACTTCCTCAATTCACAAGCTAACATTTAGACCCCTTAATATTTAGCTAACGTAGGGTACTATGCACTTAAATTCCAACTTGTGAATATTATTACAATGCATTTAACCTGGTCTGTAAAAGAAGAGCATGCTGGTTAGATTGTCCATAAGCTCCACAATTTTATGTTTGTCCATATACTCCGATGCCTCTCTTTCCACGGGTGTCGCCATTTTTCTTTTTAAATTTAAGCGTCTATTTACATTGGTTGCTATGATACTGTAGCCTTCCTCCCGATTTATTTTTGTATTTTTTTTGTATTTTACAATTTAATTTCTACCACAGATCAGCATTAGTTCTCATCCACGTTGACTGTCTGTTTGGAGACCTTTGTAGGTTGTGACGGGACGTATGTGACCAGGGTGTGCAGTTTGTTGGGAGAGTCCTCATCCGCATTCGGTGTGTGGCACATTCCTAACCCCCCCCCCCCTTTGAGCCACACTGCCTTGTTCATATGGCGTTATTTGTGCCACAATTCTGTGCGCGTGAAGGGACATTTTGAGCGCACCAAGATATGTTTTGCACACGCAAAACTTAATTTCGAGGATAAATGTAAATGATAACTAATGTTAAGCAAAGGAAAATGTATTTTGTAGTAAATAAAAGTTTATGGGAATGTCTTCAAAAGTCCATATGTTCACGCACGTTCACGCACAATGCCCAATATTGCTCGCTCAGCTTTGCCACTGCGCTCGCTGAAAACATTGCTTCTGCCCTTGCTCAAAAACATAGCACAGCCTTAGAAATGTGCCAAAATTCTGATTGGCTGGTCTGATCTTACAACATTTTTGGACAAATGGCGATTGGAGGAGATGAGACGAGATGTCAAACCCCTTTTTACTTTGTTTAAATTTCAAATCAAGTGATTAAACAGTGAAATGTTCAAATTTTAGACTTTTAATAATACAAACTAATTTAAAAAATTGCCAGTTTTTATAACGGCGACAGTTTTAGTGTTGAAAAAAGGTTTCTAAATTTGCCGAGTTGTGACTTAGGTGTTAGCCGAAGTGGTCAGAAAGTATTTAACATCATGCCA
>JAVQIZ010165312.1:0-33078 GCA_036023535.2 Galaxias brevipinnis
CCCCCCCCCCCCCCCCCCCCCCCCCCCCCCCCCCCCCCCCCCCCCCCCCCCCCCCCCCCCCCCCCCCCCCCCCCCCCCCCCCCCCCCCCCCCCCATCTTCAGCAACATCTAACCCTGACTGGCTGTCTGGAGCCCCCCTCCGGAACTCTGCGTCCGCTTCCTGTTCCTGTTGAGCTAACAGCCTCAGTGCCACCACACTCAGCGCTTGCTTTAAATAGCCCAATGAGAAAAAAGCCCGTGTGCTTCAGCTGCTTCAGAGACGAATACAGAGGACGGAGCTCGCCAAGTGAAACCACGGTAAGCCACCCCTTATAAACGGCCGCTCCCATCAAGTTGCCCGTGACGTGGAACAGAACTTCTCACTGTAGTCTTGGCTACCATAGGGGCCTGAAAAAGACCCTCGAGTTGCTTGTGGCACAGTCAGCAGAGTTAGTAAATGTTCTATTGGATGGCAGGAGGCCTTTTCAGTAGATACAGAGAACCTCCAAACAACCCCATGCCCTGACTAGCTACTCCTTTAGCTTAACTACTGACCATAATTGAGACAATAAACATGTTAAAAAATTTTTTTTTTTTAAAAGGACATAAATACGTGTTTGCTCTGCTACTCCACCAGGATCTCCTCTGTTTTGATGGCGGCTAACGCTGGACCAGCCCCGGACGAATCCGAGCCCTCGTCTTTGGGAAAGTCCTGGGCCCCTGGCAGCAGACCGGAACTCGCCTGGCCCTGCAGCCCAGCCAGCGCCCCCTGGCTGAAGCACAGATGCTTGATGACCTCGTTGGGGCTGGAGAAGGTCGTCTCGCACATGTTGCACTTGTAGGGCCTCGCCGAGCCCATGAAGAGCGCCTCCAGCTGGCTGCTGTCGTCCCCGGCGGCGCACAGCTCCATGCTCTGCCGGTCCACCATGGTGTAGGCGTCGGCGCCGCCGTTCAGGCACACGTGGCGCGCCGCCTGGTTGGCCCGGCAGAAGCTCTTGCCGCAGGCGCTGCACTTGTAGGGCTTGCCCGTGTGGATGTACATGTGCTCGCGCCAGTGGCTCTTCTGGATGAACTTGCGGCCGCACGTGGAGCACTCGTACTTGCGCCGCTTGACCTCGCGGTCCAGGTCGCCGCCCTCCAGGTTGTCGATGTCGGCGATGTCCGACGGCGGCGGCGTGTCGGCCTGCGAGAGGGCTGCCCCCACGCCCCAGCCGGTCGCCTCCGCCCTGGGAGAGTCCACAGTGTGTCCCGGCGGGGGTGCCTGTTCGCCGTCGCTGGCCATGTCCACGGTCATGGCCGCCGCCAAGTGAGCTGCCGCACCGCCGCCGGCCCTCATGATCTCGTCCACCTCCAGTGCAGAAGCCGGGGTGGCTCCTCGGGGGGCGGCCGGTGAGGGCGGCGCGGCGCAGGGATCGGAGTGGGGCAGCATGGCGTGGGCGTGCTGGAGGAGGTGCTCCCGCAGGAGGCTCCGCTGGTTGAAGCGGGTCCGGCACAGGTGACAGGAGTAGTGCTTCCGGAACGAGGCGCTCCGCTTCATGATGCTGGGCTTCACGTTCAGGATGGCGTGGGCCGAGGAGGGGCCCTCCCCGGGCAGAGAGTCCGCCCTCGGCTCCTCGAACTGGGACGGGAGGACGCCGGCCGTGGCCTCCGCTTCCGAGGGCGGCGTGTACTTTGACGAGTTTGCGAACGCGGCGGCGGCGGCTGACGTGGTCCTGGCGTCGGGTATCGTCTGCTCCAGCTCCACGGGCGGGGAGATCTGACGTCGAGCCGGCGGCCTGGGGGAGGGCGCCGCCTGCTGCTGGTCGGAGATCTGGATGCCGTAGAGGGAGGAGGCGGAGAGGAGCGGCAGGGAGTGGTCCCCGTGGGAGTAGACCGACTGGCTGGCCAGGCTGGCCTCCTGTAAGAGTGGGTAGGCATGCAGGAACTTGACCCCCTGCTCCAGGCGCGCCGGGTCGATCAGCTGGGGGGCCAGCTTGCCCGTGTACATCAGGTTGAGGAGGTAGCTAAAGATGTCGGGCTGGATGTCAGCTGCCTTCAGGCGAACACAATCACTGCAAAACAAGAGAATAAGACTAATTCAGTACACTCTAAGTAAACCACGAATTCATTTGCTGCAATTGCTATAAAAAGTATACCAACTAAACTTAAATCCACAAGTGCTAAGCAACTTATTTTTACATTGGTATTGGTCACAAATTGATAGGCCTATGATAAAAGGCTGTGCTGAGGAAGAGTCTTTGTCCGTCAGTCCAACATAAACAAGTGGGATGAGAAAACATAAGGTTGTACTGCGTTGGCTTTGGAACGTCACTTCGTTCGAGTTTCGTGGAACTTTCGCAGGCCCGTAGCCTGAGACGCTACTGAGACGGCTAAGCTACCTGTCCTGGTGAATGAAGAGCATCCGGAAGTAGTTGGAGAAGGCAGCCAACACGGCCTTGTGGGCTTTGAAGAAGACGTCTCCAATAGCCACGGTGCAGTCGCACAGGAAGCCAAACTCCCTCTGAGCGTTGAGCTGCTGCAGGAGGATAAGACCATGGTTGGCCAATTCCATTCTTCAATCTGCACAATGGTGAAAGAGCAGAGGCAACAGTCAGTTTCCTGTCTAAAGGAAGAGAGACCACAGTGTAGCTATGCCTGTTGGCCACAGAGAAGAGGGCTGAGACTCAAACTGCCAGTTCTTGACGAAGGCCCATAGTCCATGGTGCTACATTGAAATAATGATAACTTATTGACATAAATGAAATTGCAGGACTTGGCCTATATATTTTTTGTTTAAAACGCTACATTGACTGCAAGAGCAGGGAATTTACATTCTGAGCCCCTGCCGCAAGAGCATGTTGTGGTGTTTTGTCGCAGTCTCTGAAGAAAGGGGCTACATTGGCTGGTATAAGAGGTCTATGAGCCTGTAGCTTGATAGACTTTGCATAAAAGACATGTGGTCATTAAAATAAAAATAAGCTTAAGCACTTCTTAAGCATGATGTTTATTTCTAATTGTGAATCATTGCACTGTGCTTGTGTTTAATGAGTCTGTAATGGTCTCATTCATAATTTTTAACTAAATATGATTACAAATGGAATAAATGGAAATAACAGCAATAGCAATAACAGTTATTGATGGGAGTTCAGATTTGTAGAAAGTGTAAAACCATAACCTCAAAACAAGTGTCTTTTGCATTAACTTTATCCTACATATGTTATTATGTAGCCTACTTTAATACGTTCTATCTTTAAACCATAGTAGAACCACCATCCAAGACTACAACGAATTTGGTTCCAGATTGCTTTATTAAGGTCCAGCTTCTTGATAAAAATTGGGAGACATAAATTCATAAAATAACACTGATCGAAAAGCCTGAATTGTAATGCAATTATATAAACACATTGATCAAACTAGGCCTGTACTGCAAAATATCCACCTTAAGAATAAATGTGGTCACAGGTAATAGAAAAACCTTTACTTTTTTTTCTTGTAGGCCTACATTGATAACGTTTTAGCAAAAAATATTTAGCCTAGAAATGCAGGATTTACTTGTATTAATAAGTTATAGTATTAATAATAATTAAAGGCTAAACATATGCACAACTGTTGTTAATGAAGTTGGTAAGGCTAATTCGCAAAGCACCCCGTTTGTGTAACAGTGTGCAAGGTCCAACTGAGCTAGCTAATTGGGGTGATTTGTTTTTTTTCACTTGTCCAACAAAATATTATAATTATTAATAGCAGTAAGTCAGCAATATTTTTGTGGAAATCTCGACTCCTACATTCTTGAACCACCCCTTTTGATCAAGTATTTTAACAGCAGGAGAGTTACTAAAGCCAATCAGATTGCTCAAAGACTCCAAGAGCAAATGCAAAACATTCACCAGGGAACTTCTGTTTTGTCTTATACCAGAGGGGATTCGAGATTGTATGACCTGGTTCTGATCAAACTCGTGACCTCGGATTCAAACTCCAGGGTAGTTTGAGCCATCGACTCTCTTCTCCAGCCAGAGAGGGCCGCTACTGTTGACCCTACAAGTCCCCATGGAACTGGAGGCGGTTTATGGGCATCTGCCGACACACATTCTTAAAGCAAGACCGGTTCCACCCCCTCCACCAACAGAGACTTTAGAATATAGCCTGTGGGCAGGGTGAGTCTCTTCTTACACGTAGCCTACTATCTCTTTCTCACATCCACATCGATACAACATTCGCAAAGAATGTCACACAAGCTGGCTGTATGTTTAGTACCCTCTAGCACGGTTAAGGCTCAACAGAATAATTGCAACATCACTTCGGTTGCCAGCCAAGCACAGGTTCATTAAAACAATATTGTGCCATTGGGCTAATTAGCGCTCACTGGGCTATATATATCTTCAGTTTACACCAGTACAACCAAAAATCGAACAAAACCCAGGCCTAGAGTTTAAACCATGTGTTCATAGTAGCTTGTTTGTAAGAAAGCGCCGCCCCTTAAATTAGACACGTGGAACCTACTGTGGAACGGTCAGATCTCCCTCAAGTCTTTAAGTACCACTTCCGTAGTGCACTTTCCTTTACAATAGAAAATAACTGCTTTAAAACCCATTAAAGCCTGTGCAATTTCCAGGCGCAATCCATTGCAACCAAGCCTTATTACCAACCGATTAATATGCCATTTTTTATTAAATTGAAGCACACCGCCAAAATTACAATGGACTCTTCCTAGCTCGCGTCTAGCTCATTGCCCGAATCGAACGGGTGGAGCGAAAATAAACGGAGCCTCATGAAAATGGACACACACAAGGGGGAAGGGCTGGTCACCGAATACCCTACGTTTGTTTGCTAACTTCAAAGTGACAGATATAGTGGAGACATAAGTACAACGTCAGTATGTGTTCTTTGAATAAAAGGTAACGCCAACAAAGTATGAGTAACCTTACCTTGATACCCCTCTTGATTCGTGGAGTTTGACGTGTTGTTGTTTGTTACCGGGGGACTTGTCCGTTGGGCACGCAACAACTGTATGTTCCTCGGAAACGCAGCATTGGCGGCCAATGGTCGGTGTTTTCCGGTTGGGTTACGTTACGATCACATGACCGGGTAAAAGCGTTTAAAACAGCGGTTGACAATTCGTTGAACGGGGAGCCTTGTAATTTCCCGGGAGCATAACCGCCGTATGTGTCGCACTCAGTGAATTGTTCCTCTGGCAACAAGCCGCGTTGTGAAGAGCGCGAGCACTTTATGGTAATTTATTCAGTCTCCGGTTAGGGCACGTTAACCATAATCCGACTGAAAGGAAAATTGCCGTAGGTCACCCTTACCCCGCACATGGATGCCGTTGCCCCCATTGATAGGTCGTATTTCGGTTGAAGCAGCGGCTTAAGTATGTCTATAAACGATTTTTAACACATTTTGTGAAGGCTGTAGCACTCTTAGAAACTAAAACCATAATGAGTTTAATGGTAAAATTGGGTTCGGTACTTTTCCTCATGTAGACACGCGTCTATGTTTGTCTTATTATTTTATTTATTTTACTATAAATTATCAATTTATAAATACCTTTTGCAGAAAAACATAAATTTTCTTTTTGCTCAGTCTTTTGTTGGAACTATTGTATTTCACTGAAGTGATATTACATATTTTACATACCCATTTATGACAGAATATTTACAATTGCAGGGTTTTCTTGGGAAACACAACATGATATGTATGTCTCCATCATCCCCTACTCCTTTATCTGTATTTATTACTTTCAAGTCCCACATGATTAAACGCTTCAATTAGAGATTGAGAGCCAATCTTAAAAGGGAAAATACAAATACAGGGTTGGGGTGGCAACTCGAATGAATTCAATGTTACCAAAAATGTTCTCCCATAAAACTCAAAGTATTGGAGGAATCAAACACACACACACACACACCCTCACTCACTTAAAGAAAACAATGTTGTCACAAGATACACAGACCCATGGGGCATAGTGACCTTGGGAGTGGATGGATGTTGTCCCAGTGTAAACAATGCAGTGTCAGACCTGTCCTTTAGGGTTGACACATTATACATCATATTAGGCTTATATTCTGATCTGACTTGGCCATTATTGCCATAAGGTCTATTTACATTTGTATAGATGTGGGTAAAATGGTGGTTTATTTATGTAAAAGGGTGAGTGGAAAGAAAGTTGGAGGATTACGATATTTGGGGAGATTCTTTTGGGTCTCACTTATTTCACAATTTTGGCCCCAGAGCTTCTGGCATCGTCTGCCTCAGTATTTGTGATGTTGATGTGTGGCATTTGTCAATACAGCACAGATAAACCAGAGGTCCACCAAAGGAACAGGTTGTCTCTTCACAAACCAACAAAGCAATCCTATCATTGACTGGAGCCCCTGGCTAGTGTAGTGGAGGAGCCTAAGAGGTAAAGATAGCTAAACAAAAGCATGCTGATAACTCGCCAGCAGGGGACTGATTGAAAGAAGCAGCAGCATAGATAAGCCTTATGAGTCACATCTTGTGCAATCAATTGTCAATACGATTTTAACCAGAACACAGAGATTCTACCAAGAGAACAAAGTGCAGGAAGAAACAAACAAACATGATCACGCACACACACACACACACACTTTTTTTAAACAAACACTGGACTCTCACATGACTACCACCACTAAATAGATTTTTATACAGTTAATCAACATTTAGAATTTAACTGCTTATAGCCTACACCCTCGTTGTTTTATCATTGACTTAAGTGCTTTAGTTTAATTAGTTTGAAGTATTTATTCTATATTTAAAGCATTTCAAACTTCTCCGTTCAATGAGACCAACTTCGAAGCTTGCAGGAAGTCAAGCACACCCCACTCCCTAACATACCAATTGTACATAAAATACTACATTAACACTATTCCATTTCTCTGATTCGGTAGCTATGGGGACTCTGGTGAACAGAAACACCTGTTTAAACACAGTCCTTCGTGTTAAACCCTCTGGCCCTTGGCTGTTTTGAAACCGGAGTGGTGAGTTGCACCACCATCCCCCCTCCACCGCCCCTCTCCGGTTCAGGAAAAACAGATCCTGACCGGGGCCGGGTGGGGGGAAGGGACTAAACTGAAAACCGGAGATTGACACAGCTGGAAAGCCCTCTCCTAAGAACATGGGAGTCCACATCCTGCCTAGGGGCTTCCATGTTCCCATGGCGACCTTTTAGTCCAAAGCAGCAAAGCATTTTATTGTGAGGTTTTTTGTTCCCCACTTTACGTTGTTAGTGTGTACAGTCAATTGTAATATTTAGGAAAACAACAGGAATGTGGACAAAAGGGAAGACACATGATATTGTGAACATTTGAGATATTATTAGACATAGTGTTGTAGAATCATATTAATTCAGGGTGTGTGTACTTGTATGCCACTGAAATATGTCCATTGTTTAATTTGCGCTTAGTTAAAGTGAATTACAACGTTAATGGTGCCTAATTCAAATTCCATTGGCCCCTGTAAACCCTCCTATCCCTCCCGAGTCCCGCCAAAAGCCCTTGGGGTTCAGCGTTTTTTCATAGGATGGCTTAATGTCTCCATGGCAACTGTTACCGTGAACTCCAGAGGATGCCCAAAAGGATGCCATCACATTCAAGTTAAATGTAGTCATATTCCACTAAAGAAAACAGGGCCCAGAAGAATAAGCCTACATTCCTCACATTCCAGTGCATGGCCCTGCAGGCCTCAGTGTTCTGTCTATGATTGATGACTATGAACAGTATTTGTGTAATATAATGCATTGGTTTGTGTTTTTTTGCACATGCAAAACTAACAGCTCTGCATGTGAGACCATGCTCTTAGTTGCTTTTCTGACTACCAATTCCCTGCAGTGAAACACTAAATCCAGCTAGGTTCTACTGGCCGTTCAACAAGTACAACTCCAAGCAGCCATGTTGTTGCCCTGTCTATTTATTTATTTTTTCAAACTATTGATAACCACATGCAGGATCCATATACCTTTGCCCTAAACTATTAGTGCTTGTAAGCAAACTTGCATGACGAAATAGAATTAAGCCAATCAACATCGCACTTAATTACAAGCCTAGCTTAGGTGATAGTATACACTAGATTGTGTAAAAGAAGTGGCACATGTATATTATTCTAGAATTAAACAAAAACCTTTACAGGAGCCTTTCACCGCTAGAGAGCAGTATTGTGTAACGCTGTCCATTACAAACGGTCTACTGTATTACAAACTATAACTGAACTTGTATAACAGAAGGTTTGGTAAAGAATAGGCGCTCTTTATTGTGACTGAAACAGGGCTATTTTTTATTAAAGGCAATTTTGTTCTGCACTCAATTTTACTTTTAATTTAACTTTTTAAGTATTATATTGGCTAAACGTAGGACTAGTGAAGTTTTGCAAAAATATAAAATTTGAACAAATTAAATGTTAAATTGATATCGATATTTCAGATAAATTGTAATGTATTTCCTGATTGGGCGTGACTTTGGCTCCACCACCACCGAAAGCAACGTTTATTTTCAATGATGGCGGAAGATCAGCTAACAGTCCAGGGAGTTCCAATCTCCTTGTCAGCTAAGGTGGTTGGGTATGTTTACAAGTCATTATGATTATTATGTTATGTTAATCTTTACTCGGACTGACCAAAATAAACGTATCGCATTGAGTTAGTATTAATCTGTGTGGGCTGGTACAGTGGTTGCCCATGCCAGTGACAGTGCTAATGTTCGTTTATTTGCTAGCTAGCTAGTAGTTGTGCATTTGTTGGTGAACGCGGGCAAGCTAACTAAGCTTGCTGTTCAACAAACGTTGACAAAGCTTGTCTTGCAGAGTCATGGTCCATATATTTGAATGACCAGTAGTGTTAAAATTGTATTGCTTAGGAAGGTATGCAGCTAACTTTAATTGGCGATGTCTCCTGAGTCCTGACTTGCTACTACAGCTAACGTTATGCTAAACAAGCTACCCTAGGTGTAGTAACTTATCTCCCCTTCTCCAGGTCATTTGCGTACTTGACAGTGAGAGACAGAATGCCTACCATCTTGACTAGAGTCATTGACACAATCCATCGCAGTAAAAACAAGTTTTTTGAAGAATTTGGCGAGGTAAGGATGATTTCCTCACCCCTCTCCAATCAATGAGTTGTCTCCTATTTATCAAATATACTTTAAATTGGTCTGTTGAGATACAATCATGCTTTGAACCCCCACATTTTAATTCCACAGGAGGGTGTCCAGGCGGAAAAGAGGGCCATTTCCTTGCTGTCCAAGCTAAGGAATGAGATGCTGACAGACAAGCCCCTGCTGGCCCTGGAAGATGGCCTTGATGACAGTCACTCCTGGAACCAGTATCTGCAGAGACACCAGGGCCTGCAGGGAGACCAGGAGCCGGTCAGCTGGTATAGGTCCCCATGGCTCTATGTAGAGTGCTACATGTACCGTAGGATACAAGAGGCCCTTTGGTTCAAGTAAGGAGGAGTCATTTCAAATGTTAAAAATGTGAATACAGACTCTTTCATTTCAAATATATATATTTTTAAATAAGCAGTATGATATACAAAGTTAACACAATAGCATGTCTGCTCATAGGTGTTGAGTCATTTACCAAATGAGAACAAGTTCGACTTCACGTTTCTGTTCACATTTCTCAAAAATGTTTTATTTCAGTTCTCCCATCAGTGACTTTGATCCCTTTCGTGAAATGAAGACACATAGTTTCTTTGAGTCTCAACAGGCAGGGATGGCCCTGTGCACATACCTTCAGGGCCTCAACAAGAACATGGACGAGCTCTCCGAGCCACAGCTACTTGACCAGTTCCTCAAACTATTACAGGTAAACACACTGATACCACTAGAGCATATGCAGCTCGTTGCCACAGAATTTATTACAGTACTTGTTCTGGCAAGTTCTTGCTAGTTCAACCTAACGGTGAGGTGTATTTTGCTAATATTTTCTGTCAGTGTTCATTTTGTCAATGAAAATTTGGACTAAAAGTATTGGTTGACACATAGTTGGCTCCTTTCTAGCGGACAACCTAGATCAAAGTTGCCGTCTCTAGGCATTGGTTGTTTCGCTTTTTAACAATTTAATTGAAGAACAAATTATCCTTGCCTTCAGGCATCTTTCTCATTTGATGTTTTTTTTTGCTCTGAGTCTGTGTATGTCCACTCAATTTTGAGCAAATGCCAGACCATTTACAGTATAATTTGAGAGCTCCAAATCTAGCTAAAACCATGCAGTTTCTGCCGAGGTAACGGTAAATATAAATTATATGATTGATTTGATGGCATTAGGAAAACTTAACGTTACGTGTCAGAGTGCCTGCTCTTGCTTTTGCAGCAGTGAGAGCGGTGCTGACTTCATCATTCAATTTAGCCAAGCTGCATAAGCTAGTAACAGTTAGCATCAGCCACTGCCCTCTTTATAGTTGCGTAGGACAACGCGTTTAGCCTACTCTTAAGTGGTTGCATGTGTGGTTGCATGTGTAGAAGTGTTCATATAAACCAGAGCCATTTATGTTAATTCCCCTTAGGAGTCAGGACCAAAACATTGATGAAAATTTGACTTAAACGTAAACTGACTACCACTGACTAAATCTGAAAACAAAATGAAACGACAAAAATATTACTTTAAGGCAACAACATTTTTTAAGACAAACAAAATAAAAAATGTTTGTCAAAATTAACACTGTGTCCTATAAACTAAACTCTTGAATATTCCTCAGGTGTCTCTGTGGGGAAACAGGTGTGACTTGTCCATCTCGGCAGGCCAGGAGAACTCTCAGAAGGCCAGTCCCATTGATTCTTTGGCGGACTTGAAGCCCTTCATCCTGGTAGACGACTCCAACATGGTGTTGTCTGCCCTGACCTCCGCCCGGAGATCAGGGGAGTCTGGCCAAACCCTCCCTGGGCGCGTGGACATAGTCCTGGACAATGCTGGCTTTGAGCTACTGACTGACCTGGTGCTGGCCGACTACATGGTTACCTCGGGGCTGGCTCGTGAGGTCCGCTTTCACGGCAAATCCATGCCCTGGTTTGTCTCAGACGTCACTGCTCACGACTTCCAATGGACCATCCGCCAGACCCTGGCTTCCAATCACAAGTGGGCGTCCAAGTGTGGTGTCCAATGGCAGAGCTACATGCAGAAGTGCGTCTGGACTTACCACGACCACCCGTTCTGGACCCTGCCCCACGAGTTCTGCGACATGGCGGCCGATGCACCTGACCTCTACGCGACCTTACAGGAGTCGGACCTTGTGCTGTTCAAAGGGGACCTCAACTACAGGAAGCTGACAGGGGATAGGGAGTGGGATCACATGGTGGGCTTCGGCAGGGCCCTGCGGGGGTTCAGCCCAGCCCCTCTGTGCAGCTTGAGGACTCTGAAGGCCAACGTGCAGGTGGGGCTGCAGTCGGGCCAGGGTGAGAAGCTAAGCACCCTGGACCCAGGCTGGATGACCAGCGGCAAGTACGCCGTGGTCCAGTTCCACAGCCCAGCCGAGCAGCAACCGCACTCTCAACAATAGGACTGTCCACTTTGACTGCCTGGAGTATTAGACTAACCTATTCATTTAGAGGTTGGACGGATGACTTGCTCAATGAGCTGGGATGGTAGTAGAACTATGTAGAATTTGTGTCAAACAGACTTGAGAAAGGTCAGAAAGGTTTTTACTTTTGGTGGTAATTTGATTGGTTCCTTTGTCATAAACACATAAACAATGCATCCACCACCACCACCCTCAATATGATGTTAAGTTTTCAGTTAACTATAAAAGGTTATTCAGCACTTTAAGGCAAAGAACCCCCACTCCAAGATGATAATGACATGATGAAGTTTATGGACGTGACAAAAAGCAGGATGTGCACTTGCGGTTGGTTTTGTCAAGTTAGTGTTTATTGATTAAGTTTGGCCTTGTGTTTACTTAACCAGTAGTTTTTAAAATTTTTATTTAAACTTAATTTTTGTTATGCTAAACGTGATCACCAATAGGTATTTGGAAGATGAGGGTTACATTTTAGGATAGATGTTTGCATTAGTTAAAACTGGATACTGAAAATAAATCAAATTGTTATTCAGGTATACATGGCTGTATACATTATAAGGATGTCTACAATATATAATGCATGCACTCTCATCACTGTACATGCAACCTTTGCACAGGTCCTCGTGTTTACATTTTACCAGTAAAGTCTCTGTAGTTCTGCCATAACATCACTTCATAGTAGTCTATCATAGACCAGATTTAAGAAAACTATCAGCCGCACACTGAAACACACAGTATGTGCTTACTGTCTGATAATAAGAAATGGACCTTGCAGTTCAATGCAGTTTGGTTACCCCTGTATAAATAATGTTATGTCATTCAGTGCCCTGTTACAAGTGCTGGTACCTTTTTTGATGGTAATTTACTGAGTTACTTAATTGAGAAAATTGCATTTTGTTCAGCACAATTGACTGCAATAAAGAACTAATATAATATCACTTTTTACTTCGCTCACCTTTATTTTAGACTGTAGCATGCAACCATGACCGACACATCAGAATTACTGTGTAAAATTAGGAACCAGCCTATGACCAATTTTGCAGTAGTTTATCTCGCTCTCGGTCTCATTTTCCCGTTTTTAACCTCATTATTCTCTTCATTTTGTCCTAGGAAATTGAAAAAAAGGTCTTATCACTAGAGCTACTTGTTGACTACTTGACCTGACATGTTCAAAACAGGATTGTTTACTGTAGAATAACATACAGATATGGTGGATCGTGTCATTATAGAGCCAAATATTCAGAGGTTCAGGTCAAAGACTGCTTCTATTATGAACACTAGTTCATTGGGAAGATCGCTTTGTATACAAGATGAGAGGTTGTTTATGTTAACAGTTTGTCAGGAAAATCTGAAAGGGTCCAAATGTGTTTTCTCCTAGGTTATGATGTTTTGTTTAGTATTTTTGCAGTAGATAATAAGAATATAAAGGGTCCCTGATTGCGCAGTTTGGATTTGGCGACTGCACTATTATTACCTATTTGTATCCGGTGACCGTAAGGAATGTTTCTATAGCAACAACATCATTACAAAACTCGAGTGCTAGATTTGAACTACATACAATGTAGTTCGGTCTAACTTTCTTTCATAAAGCGGTATGCTATTTGCACAGGTGAAAATCACAAAGTACATGAACAAGTGTTGCATGCAGGTATAGACTCAATTCAAATGGAAAGAGCTTATGAAATCCCCTTGTTTTTTGTTATTTCTTTGCAAAAAAAAAAAATACCATTCATTTATTATGTTTTGTGCTCTTGAAGGGGTGTCTCTCAGGGTCTGTAAATTTATTTGACGCCATAGTTAGAGCTTTTGAAAATACACTAAATGTCATAATTCTTTTTATTGACATATTTTCATTATCTTTATTGAAAAAATAATAAGTGTTGATACAGTGGTCTATTTAAATTTTGCTACCATTTATACAACTCAAATTTCTTGACTGATTACGACTGGCTTTAGAGTAAATTCACATTACCAACTAAGAGTAAATCCTGCATATTAAGTGTAAAAAAGAAATCTGTAATTTCCTCTTACCCCACACTCTTCATGTGTACCGACTGACTTTCAGGTATGCCATTGGACACCACATTTGACATATAACAGAGATTTCAACTTCTGATTGCAGGGTACTCATTGTTACCTGATTTTTAGGTCTATGTCCAGTTGGCAGGAGGACTGTGAAGTTGACCTGGTGTGGTGTTTGTTGTGTTATGGTGACCTGGCTCATAGATGTACCATCACCATCGATCCGACTGCATCTTTAATTTGTTTATCCAATTCCAAACTATCCCTTTTTCCTTTTGTGGCCAACTAAGGAAACTGGCTGTCTCTGAGTGAGAAGAACGACCGATGATAGAAGAGACGAGAGAGAGAGAGAGAGAGAGAGAGAGAGAGGGGGAAGAGGGTTTCAGTGCCAGTGTTATCCTGCTTAGCTGAGGAGGCACAAGGCAAATAAACTGAGGATAAAATCATCAAACACAAAGGTACGTGAATCCTGCTACTGAAGGTTTTAGTTTCAGTTGTTCCCCCATGATTTGCTCTATCTACTCTAGATGAATTGATCAGATGTGTTGATGTGATTCAATTTGAGTCTCAGGTAAATTTCATTGTGTGACTCATTCTTACTCAGAATGCTACAAGGATTCTGAGTTCTGTGCCAAATCCCAGCAAAATGAGTGATAAGTATTCAGGGAGGAGGACTACACCAGGGCCGAAACCTTTCTCTAAGGACACCAGCTGCTCGTGCTAAAAGCTTTCCGGGGAAACGGAAAGGTAGCTTTAAACGAGGGAGTTGTTTGGGCAGCTCTCTCTCTCTCTCTTTTTCTCGCTCTCTCGCTCTCCTTTATCTTTTCTTTCTCACTCGTACTCTTTCTCTCCCCTGTGACTTACCTCCCTCCCACGCGTCCGTGTAGGGATATAGTAGACTAAAATGCACTAGTGTCACGGAGATTATGTAGGCTGGGAGGAGTTTTCGGACTTGAAATCTCTGCGGAAGCAATGAGGGAAGGAGCGAAGGCTTGAGAAAAAGTCAGGGGCGGAATTAAAGAAGTGAGAAAATGGAGAACTCTCTTTCTCCCCGGGCTTCTTCGGCTCCACACGTGGTGAGTAGTTATTCAGGGTAGCGGCGAAGGAAAGGACAGGAAAAAGCGAGATAGTTAGAGGTAAAGAGAGAGACAGAGAGAGACAGAGAGAGAGAGAGAGAGAGAGAGAGAGAGAGAGAAATAGAGGGAAAGAGGGGGATTGGGGGGGTACAAGCCCTTCCCACACATATTTTTTATATTTAGTATTTTTCAACAAGCTAGTCTAAATCAACCTCTTATCAGTACTGTTGTGCTGTGATGCTGCTCAGAAAGAGCCCAGTGGCGTTCAGCACCAGCAGCACCAGCAGCAGCAGCAGCAGGCAGCTGCAACTCCGCGGGGGCACCCCAGCACCCCCACCGCCCAGCAGGACTGACCCGCGTGCCCCAGCGCTGGAGACCCACGCCCTCTCCCCTCCGAGACTCTCCCCCCCACAGCGGTCCTCCCTCACAGACGACATGTACCCGGAAGGGAGCCGCGGGGACGGGGCCGAAGGGGCAGCCGCGGTGGACTACCTGGAGGGGGCGTACGACTACGCTGTGCCGGCCCCCCTCTACAGCCCCCCCATCACAGGGTACTACTCAGCCCCTCTGGACGCACACGGACCGCATTTGGACGGCAGCCTGCAGTCCTTGGGCAGCGGCCCCACCAGCCCCCTGGTGTTTGTGCCGTCCAACGCTCAGCTCAGCCCCTTCCTGCACCCACCCAGCCACCCTGGGCTGCCCAGCCAGCCTTACTATCTGGAGACAGCCTCCAGCCCAGTCTACAGGTAAGCGCCTCGATTCCATTGAGTAAATACCTAAGGGTTTTCTATTCATTTGGTCAGGATAATTTGTTACGGTGACAACCTCAAAACAAGTGTGTGCCTCTGGCATTTTGAAAATTGGGTTTGGGAAGCAATTTTAATATTTCTATTAGCAATTTATGTCAGATCGGACAGATGTAAGTGCTGTGTTTGTATTGCTGGACAGAGTGAAATAGTGTCAGAAGTGAGCCTCTTCCACCCCATTTAGCACTTATGTTAACCTGACTCATGACTCACCTCGGGGATACTCGTCCTGTTTATTTGAATAGCGTTTGGTTCATTATTCAGGCCCAATCGAGCTTTTCTATCAGGACATACGGCATAATTTATCTGATAAACTTCTGATGATGCTGTTGCTTGGATAGGTTCTAAGAAATAGATATAGTATCTAGTTTATCAGTTTCTACTAAATATATGCGTCGGCAAACCGACTTGCAATTTATTTTTGTTTAAATTTTTTTTACAAACGATAATTCGGAATGACACAAAAATGTGTCCTATTCTTACATTTTATCACGACTACTGCTATGAGCCTGGACAATATTGACTGTTTGTTCCTGCCGTGAACATTGTGTCAGACACAATACGCGTGCATCCACACTGACCTATCACTCCTGAATCCTGCTTTGTCCTCCAAATGGAAAGCACATTGCAGAATTATGTAACACAATATCATATATCGTATCAAAGATAAGACAGGAGCACTCTCTAAATGGAAAGGCTCAGGCTGCGGCCGTGTTTCCTAATTCCGGAGATTAAGGACTTTGAGGAAGACCTTGGTATGAGAACAGCACGTCAGAACAACAGAGGCACGTCCATAGACAGGCTGTCCGTGCCCACGATAGAGGGGGAAACGATAGGAGGGCGGAGAGAGGAGCCCCACTGCCCCTGGCTTCAGTCACACTCACACCGTGGGCCACTCCGTCTCTAATCCCAAGAAATGTGTTCAGGAGCCCCGTTTTCAGTGCCTCGGGAAATGAGCCTGGGAAGCTTTTGGATGAAGGTGTTTATTGGAAACATAATCTAATCAATAGTTTTAGAGTGGTCCGATCGATCGGGAGACCATGTAACCGCTTTCACTCTAACTGAGTTAGCGGATGATTTTGTGACCAAAGCAAAATTCAAGGGTGGACTCCACTAAGCTGAGACCTTTAAATACAAAGGGATCTTTCTCTCGAGTGAGAACAAAACGATATGTATACGTACGTGGAAAAAGTCTTCTCTTTTTTTTTACTGTCTTTGAAAACGTGAAGTTCTGTGGTTCTGTGCTGTTCTACCACGACAGGTGCAGCACGACGACCTCTCAGCACTCGGCGTCGCGGGAGGAGCCTTGTGGCGCCCCCGATAGGCCAGAGGCATACAGTGCTTCGGGGTCCGGTGTCTTTGAGATGGCGAAGGAGACGAGGTACTGCGCTGTGTGCAGCGACTACGCCTCTGGATACCACTACGGCGTATGGTCCTGTGAGGGCTGCAAGGCCTTTTTCAAGAGGAGCATCCAAGGTAGGCGTTGTGGTTCATCACACACCTTAGAGGGACAGTGTTTGATCTGAACAGAGGAATTTCTGTTCAGATTGTCCAAGCATGACATATTGGTGGTGCTGTACCGTGACACCAGGGATTCAAAAATCCCTATGGCTGGATGAATACACCAGTTCAGAAAGCATTTTTTTTTTTTACAGAAACATATTTATTGATCCCAATTAATTTTACACACTTGATACATGTACAGTAAACATGCACTAAGTGTATGTATAATGAACCACTTAATTTGAACCTAATGCCGGTAAAGTGTACATTTATCGTAAAGTTATTTAGTTCTAAAGCTCAATACCTTGTCCACTAGGTTTGATCTGGTTGACATGTTGTTGTTGTTTTCTAAATAGTTGGGAAAAGGCTAAAAGCTATGTCAGGGACTAAGTAAAACAAACAGTTCATATAACAACAAAGACAAAAAAATTTATAATCTAAAACTGAAATCTTCTTACTTCTAATACACCAAAGACAAATGTCGAACATAAAGCCAATCTAACAAAGAAAGAAGCAGGGTGGAACTTCACTCAGGAAAGAGAGAGTTAGTGTTCTTCCTCTGTCAACCTTGTCAAAGGAAATGATGCGGCGCTGATCCAGATGGGATCCCAGCAACATATACTGTGGAGACAGCGACCTAACAATGAAATGGCACCCCTTTAATGTTTTTCACCCTGTAGCCTAGATATTGTAGTGTCTTGTGTTTTGTCTCGTGTGTGTGTGTGTGTGTGTGTGTGTGTGTGTTTGAGTGTACCCAGATACACTTGTGTAAGCACAGAGGTCTTGACATTGTGTTCTGGTTCACCACAGAGCCGCAAGCATCCCTCTGGAGAAAATAACCACCTTTGTAGAAAGGTCCCAAATACAGAGGAACCCACTTGGTGTCAAGAAAAGGAAATAGGTTCTAAAACAATTGTTGTTTAATTTCATTTGAGGAATCTTTAAAGACTCAACAGCATGTAGGATTTCTATATCAATGATTTAAACACAGATTTCTCAGTATAGCTTTTTATCCAATCCCATTTCTATCACGTCATCTTAATATGTTTTTGTGAGTCTGAGAGAACAGAATGTTAAAACAAAATTGTTATGCTTTCTGTCTTATAGGAAGTTCTCATCTGTTTAAGCACACCTAGTTATTTTTGCTATGTGAGGTATTTGAATGACATTTTGGGATATTTCGGGCTTTGCTAATATTTAGCTACAGGAAAACTCATCATTGGTACGCAGTGGTTCCCATGGTAATGAGAAAGAAATCATATGACATTTTCTTTCATATACCCCATTCTTCATCAATTGAAAAAAAGAGTGTAGGCTGTTCCTCGTTAGCTAAACCAGCTAAACTACCTCAATCCAACAAATGCTGTCGTGGTTAGCTTGTAAAAGGATCATTTGATTCCCTTCCAGGTCACAATGACTATATGTGCCCGGCAACCAACCAGTGTACTATCGACAGGAATCGAAGAAAGAGCTGCCAGGCGTGCCGGCTTAGAAAGTGTTACGAAGTTGGCATGATGAAAGGAGGTGATTACACGCACGCACGCACGCACGCTCACTCACTCATTCACCCACTCACTCACTCACTCACTCACTCACTCACTCACTCACTCACTCACTCACAAACACACACAAACCCGACACCTCCACTCTGATCAATGAAACTGCGTTGAAAATCCTCATACATTTTAATGAGTTTATTTGCCGTGTTAAATCAAAGTGGCTCGCAGATCCCTCTAGACCTGCAAAGAACATTTGCTTATTTAGAAAAAAATTCAAAACATCTAAAATGCAGAACAGTCTAATACCTACTCCTGAACCTTTTCTAATTGCCCACTGCAATACATCCAAAATGTGTCAAGCACTCTTAAGAACAGCTTGTTATTGGCTTGATGCCCAGATGTTAGGAGTCATGTGTGTGTGTGTGTGTGTCTGTGTGTGTGTGTGTGTGTGTGTTATACTTTACTGATAAGTCAAACTGTACCATGACCTTGAGCTCGTTTCCTCTGAGAGAGTAAGAGAGACGAGGCACACATCCACATCCACATATTTGTTTCCATTCTTCATGTGCTGCGCTCCGCCCATTCTAGAACTAATATCGGTGCATGCATGTGGATCTGGTGTGATGGCGTTTTCTATCAGCGATGTCTGCAGTTGTATTGTAACTCTCCAGCCACTGTTTAGCTGTCATTTCCCTCCCCTGGTCCAAACTGTGCCTGTACAGCATGGGATCTCGAGCCTAAGACCTTCCTGTCAATAGCTCCCTACTCCAGCCTCAAGTCCACCCCCCCCCCCCCCAACGTTTTTCTGTTTGCTTTTTCTTTTTTTCTGTTTGCTTTTTCTTTTTTTTCTGTACATACCACGTGACTTTGTCCCTGCAGGCTTGCGTAAGGACCGCGGGGGCAGGGTGATGCGACAGGACAAGCGGCGGGGTGGGCCCGCCGATCGAGACAAAGGCCCCAGGGAGCTGCTGCAGCACCGAGCAGCGCCCCCACAGGACGTGAGGAGGAACAGCAGCTTCCTCGGCGGCGGAGCGGGAGGCGCCCCCGGAGCCCCCCGACTCCACATGCCACCCGACCAGGCCCGTACCCAGAATACACACTCCTTCCGCATCCAACCCATCTCATTTGTTCATCAATCTTATTTTCCGATCGAATTTCTTGGATACTTCGACTTCGAATATTATTCAGTACCTTTCGGTAAACGTGTCAAAGTTCTCTCCCCACTTCCATGACGCCAGCCCTTATGCGCCCCCAGGTGCTCCTCCTGCTGCAGGGTGCAGAGCCCCCAGCCCTGTGCTCCCGTCAGAAGCTGAGCCGCCCCTACTCCGAGATCACCATCATGACCCTGCTGACCAGCATGGCCGACAAGGAGCTGGTCCACATGATCGCCTGGGCCAAGAAGGTGCCAGGTAGGTTGAGCCGTCAGCTGTGAACCGGAGACCACAGAGAGTAGCGCTAACTAGTGTAACTGGTGTTACTAGTGTCCACTGTAGGAGACGTTCTCCTTAAACGTCTTCGGACCCAACGAAGGACAAAAGACGGTGCCGTATGTGTAAAACGACGTAAAACTCGTAGTGCTGCATGTTGGCACATTACGTCACTTATTTTGACAGAAAATATTACCAAATGATATGGTCCAGCGCTACCTAGGGAACGGATGTACAAGGGTGTTTGTGGTTCACTGGCTAGCTGGATGTCGTGTCCACATGGTGTCTGTATTATCAGGCCGGAGTGAGACCAGCATTGGTTTGGTTGCTGTAAATGAACGTGAGTCAGAAATAGCCGGGAGCAGCATTGACATTTCAGCCCAGTCGCTGCCTTTGTCCTGTTGAAAGTCTTGGAACTGCGTATGCTAAAGACCACGCTGTGTGTGATTCGAGAGCGCCGGACGGTCCCAGGGTGGTGTCTTATTCTTATGCACACGCAGAACATGCTCGCGTCTTAACGCTTTAGCCTTCGTCTAATTGACTCTGTCTGCATCGTAACTGCTGCGGTGCCAGACGCTGTCCCGGAGGAGACTGTGCGCTGAGCTTTCACACACAAACTCTTTTTCTTACACACACACGCGCGCGCCCTTATTCGCTGTTATTCACACACAAAACACACGCACGCACACACACACACACACACACACAAAGGGACATAATGGTGATGGTGGTGACGACGACAACGATGATGATGATGATGATGATGAGGATGATTACAGTCATCAGCTTTGAAAAAGGCTTTCGGGTGAATCTGCTGGCGCCCCACAGGGTCTAACCACGGCACCAACACACCGCCATCATACCACACACACACACACACACACACACACGCACGCACACACACACACACACACACACACACACGCACACAGAAACAAGCCCACATCAGCAGGCACACACACACGGCCACTCGCGCAAAGACCCCCGCTGTCTAAGTGAGTAAACACCGTGGTACGGCAATTAGGCTCGTCTGCGTCACCTCGGCCCAGAGGCACAGCGTTTAATTACAGGGGCCTTCAGCGCCGCACAGAGAGGCAGCAAACTGGCCCTGATTGGATCTGTATGGGGAGAGCTGAGAGCCAGTGATAAGGGCCTGTCTGGTTAAAAGATGGACACCAAACACACAAACACACACACACGCACACACGCGCGTGCGCGCACACACAAACACACACACACACACATACACACCCTTTGTGTCCAGTCAGTTTTTCAGCTTTGAGACAGGTGAGGCTGGAAAGAAACTCAAATGTATTTCTTTTTTTTATTGATTTAGATCCAGTTTTGGTATACTCTAGTCCAGTAGGTGTTTGGCAATACTGCGATGTCAAACCAAATAGGGCTTATTACTCATATTGAAATTAAATCTAAAGCTATACAAGCAGTTTTGTATGGCAAGACTCATCACATTTACTGAAGGATTGATGTGATATTTCACGGCAGCCTCTCGGTGTGTTTTGTTGCGCGCGCGCGCGCGTGTGTGTGTGTGTGTGTGTGTGTGTGTGTGCGTGCGTGCGTGCGTGCGTGCGTGCGTGCGTGCGTGCGTGCGTGCGTGCGTGTGTGTCGCCAGGCTTCCAGGAGTTGTCCCTCCACGACCAGGTCCAGCTGCTGGAGAGTTCCTGGTTGGAGGTGCTGATGATCGGCCTGATCTGGAGGTCCATTCACTGTCCCGGGAAACTCATCTTTGCACAGGACCTCATCCTGGACAGGTACCCTAGGAAGACACACATGCGGGCGCGGGTACACACACACACACACACACACACACACACACACACACACACACACACAAACACACACACACAGAAACGCACATTAGAAAAGAGAGAGCCTGTTTGTAAGTATAGGGAGGGCAGAATCAGCATTGTAGATTTTCAATTTCACACCTTGGCAGCCAGCGTGCCACTCTGATGGGACATGTCATGGTGAGAGTCTAATTAAGATCCCCCCCTGCCGAGAGAGAAAACAGCCTCTCTCACCTGCAACACTACTCACCCGTCATTACACATCAGAGTCGACAACTAACAGCCAGATTGAAGCATTGAAGAATTGGGGGGGGGGGGTCGGTGGAGGAAATAGAAGAGAAGCAGAGCAAGGGGGGAAAGGGGGGGTGGAAATGGAGACGGCAGGATGAGGGGAGAGAAGGAACAGGGGGAAGGTAAAAGAATAAAGGGAGACGGCGAGATGGACTGATGCTGCTCTGGAGGCACATGCTGTTCTCGGTGTGTCACGCGTCAAAGTAAACAAGCCGGAGATGGAGAAAGACAGAGGGAGAGAAACAGAGAGGGGGACAGAGAGACAGAGAGAGAGCAAAAGAGAGCGAGAGGCCGAGAGAGAGTGAGAGAGTGAGAGAGCGAGGGTAATAGATGGCCTTTTACCCCTCGCTGATGTGCGTGGGATGGAGTCTGTTTGATCCGAGGCGTATTACAGCCTATTACCTTTGACACCATGGCCAAGCCTGGCCATTTCTCTATGTCCTCAGCCATTTGACATGATGGGTACAGTCTCTGGGGTGGCGGTCGGGGCTGGCTGAGGGTCGGGTGGTGTTTGGGGGAGGGGGGTTGTTGACGGTGGAGTCGAGGCTGTTCTCCACTCAGACGGAGAGGGCCACTCACGTCATCTCTATTTGGCCGTGTGATTGGATCACTCGGCCCATTAGGGCCCGGCTGGACGGACGTCCACGACGCCGCTGCGGACTTTCGGGGCAGTTTCCTGTGATGGGCCCTGAGGACAGGCTCAATTGTTCTGGTGGGAACATTTTCATTAGTAGGACCGGGCTTTGTCTGACTGTTGACATCGTTCTGCAGTTTAAAAATAACTAAATAAAAAACGGCCTGGGTTGGGGTTAGGGTAGTGGTCAACCGTTGGTCTCTTCATTTATCTTAATTAATTTATAATGATTATATCATTATGGAGAGCTTTTCACTGAGCTTTCTCGTGGAAACACTCTGCACTTGCTAGGATCGTTCACATGGTCGCCATTATGTCCGTAAAGGCCGATTCGAAAAGTGATTGAGTGCTTCCCAAAAATCCCTTCACCACACATGATGACGCATTTGAATCTTCTCTGGATTTAACCTGGTTCCTGGTTTCATTCATTTCATTGGCCAATCAGCCCGCCTGTCTTCCCTTGCAGGAACGAAGGGGACTGCGTGGAAGGCATGGCGGAGATCTTCGACATGCTCCTGGCCACCGTGTCTCGTTTCCGCACGCTCAAGATGAAACCCGAGGAGTTTGTCTGCCTCAAGGCCATCGTACTCCTCAACTCTGGTGAGTAAGGTGCAGCTTTAGAGTGTGTGTGTGTGTGTGTGTGTGTGTGTGTGTCTTCATACTTGTGTGTGTGTATGTGTGTGTGTGTGTGTGTGTGTGTGTGTACGTGTACCCCGCCTATTCTTCCGCAGCAAGAGCTCACGTTCAATTGCTTGGCAAGTTGTCAAGAGAGGTGTTGATTGGTAAGGGCTAAAGGTGTGGGTTCCAATCCCGGTCACTGGTAGATGCTCAATACCGTAACAGGGTCCTTGAGCAAGGCACTAAACCCAACTACTGATGGGCAAGGAGTCCCCCAATTTAATTCTGACTAATTTATTACTATTCATTTGTATATTTATCAGTATACAGTATGGGTTGGATATTTAGTTAATCTCATACCATTTTATTGTAAAGGGTGAACTATAAAAATTATGAAAGGGACTACATAAATTAGTAAAGTCTTGGGTGAAACACAGACCTATCCAAGTCTTAAAGCCATACAGTGAAACACCTGTTTTGTTGAAAATTCAATTCCTGGCTCTGGAACTGTCTGTGCTTGAATTCGTTCACTTTATTTTGCTCTCTTTATGTAAATATGAACAAAGCAGGGTGCACTAATTTCCCTCTAAATTACATAAATAAGTAAACAAATCGACAGACTACGAACCCATCTGCTTTGGAAATGTTTTTTTTTGTGTGAGTGCCTCAAGAAATGTTGTCCAGGTTATGAAGGAGACTCTCTCGCTGCCCCTCCTAATTTGTTCCACATTAGGAAGTACTGAGGGTTGATCCACGACAGGCCGGCACTCAGGTGCATTAGCCGTACACAAAATGATCCTCAGACTGCTGCTCTGCGCAAATACACCCCACGGGGGTTGCCATGACAACTGGGGGGAGATTGATTTGGAGAGAAAGCCTGTAATATGAGTAATCTAATAGATGTATCTTACCTGTGTGATGACACGAAGACAGGCGGCCTCGTGCATTTGTGCATTTGTACCGCGTGGGCGGTGGATCCGGTGAGTCTACTTGACCGCGAGTTTGTGTGCGTGCGTCTCTCTCTCTCTCTCTCTCTCTCTCTCTCTCTCTCTCTCTCTCTCTGTCTCTCACTCACCCACTAACTAATTTTTCCCCTCTGTTTCTTTATCTTTCTTCCACTCTCTCTCTCTCTCTCTCTCTCTCACACACACACGCACAACCACACTCTCTCTCGGTCTATCTTTACCCCCCCGCAGGTGCCTTTTCCTTTTGCACCAACTCCGTGGAGTCGCTCCATGACAGCTCGGCGGTGCAGAGCATGCTGGACAACATCACAGACACCCTCATCCACCACATCGCCCAGTCAGGGGGCCCGGCCCAGCAGCAGTCCCGGCGCCAGGCCCAGCTGCTCCTCCTGCTCTCCCACATCAGACACATGAGGTAAGGAGCGCCAACCCGGGAGGACAACCAGGGAGTGAGGGAGGACACGACGATAAAGAGAGGCGCTTTTATGTGGTGTTGTCCACAGCGCAGTGTTGAAAGAGCAGGTTTCTCCAGGGCCGAAGGCCACGGAGTTGAGCGAAGGTTCGCCGAGAAGAGAAGGAGGGCGGAAACGAGTGTCTCCAAAACGCTTCGCTTTGCCGTCGTCTGAGCAGACCGCTACGGGCGTGCCGCTTCCTCAACACCGTTGAAACCGATTGATAAAACAATTAAGCTGATTAAACAACTTGTGTAATTGAAGCCTGTTAGGAGTCTTGAGACGATTCCTCTGTGTGTGTCGTCCCCCCCTCTCCCCCTCCCCTTTGGTGCCACCTCTGCCCGCAGCAACAAAGGCATGGAGCACCTGTACAGCATGAAGTGCAAGAACAAGGTGCCGCTGTACGACCTGCTCCTGGAGATGCTGGACGCCCACCGCCTCCACCCCCCAGCCAAGGCACAGGCCGGCTCGGAGTCGCCCCCCAACACCACCACCACCTCCTTGGGCTCCAGCCTGGGGCCCCCGCGGGGAAGCCAAGAGGCCCAGCTCAAAGGATCCGCTCCGGGCGTCCTCCAGTACGGAGCCCCTCGCCTGGACCAAAGCCCCACACAGTAACGGGCCGTCAGGAAAACGGCCAACGGAACGTGTAACGTGTGGGATGGATGCCGTGGCTATTGTGTTTCAGTGCATGTGAGAATGGACTTTAAAAGCATGCGTGTGTAAATGACCCGTTTCTTTTCATGTCTGTGGTGTTGATAAATATATATATATATATGTTTTATGATTTGATTCGATGAGTTAGCATACTGATTTAGGCATTTCTAAAGATAGTTTAGCCATGTTTGGACCCTCTGTTGGCAACAGTGTTGTTGAGTACCGAGCAGCTACTTTTTTAATACTGTGATAATTCAGGACTCAAGGACAAGCTCAGAGCTGGGGACTTAACTAAAGTGCAAGCTGGTTATTGCTTTCAATTGTGGAATTACGTTTATGAATTTAGATTTTTGATTGTATAGTTTAACCATGTAAGACTATGCCTAAACTGCCAACATACAGTATATGCTTATGGCCTTAAACATACCAAGTGCCCAGTGCTTTGATCCAAAGACAGCCAAATACAGTGTAGCATTTATCAGATTATTCACCAACAAATTATTTTATTTTATTTCAAGAAGACGTTGAGAAAAAGATAAAGTTAAGAAGCCTTAATCCCACTATGCTTTTAATTCATTCAATTAACTTTGACTGATAAGAGGGATCGGTGATTCACATTATTATGCTATAGATAGACAGTATTTCAGCCTGTTTTGCAGCTTTGTTGTGAATACTGTATATGCTAATACGAACTTGAACAGGGTTCTTGAATTCCAACAGTGTGCCTTTTATTTGTGTGACTGTGAGAGAGAGAGAGAGACAGAGCCAGAGGCCTGGTTTCTGAATGCCATGAGATGATCAAATCTATTGAGAATTGTCTTGATGCCATTTTGCCACTACTGATAGCAGTTCATGCACCAACTTTGTAAATGTGCTAACTTGGATACAACCTTCCTTGATTCTTATGTCATATGTTTTACTGTGAATATGATTAAACGCAAAGATGATGAAAGCGGTCTGCGGTATTGTGTTTCCTCACACTCATTTAAATATTTTCTCGCAATATTTACTTTATCTAAACACTGACAGGAAAATGAACCACCTGCAATGTATTTGCTGTTTTATTATATTCAAAAGTCGTATTCTTCATGAAGATGGCAATAGCAAACTGTACATACATAAATAACAATTTTTTTATATTTCATTATTTTTTACAGATTACAGTTTCAGGAACTCAGTCATTCAGATGTCTCAATACAGTGTGAGTCACCGTTAATATTACAAAGCACACAATCTCATATTACATGATTCATCTACTCATATCTATCAGTGATTGTTTTGGCTTTTTTAAAGCAAGAGACTTCAAGTGCATGCTGAAATAAACATAACAAAATAAAAAATAATTGCCGTTCTTTAATTTGTACAAAACAATTGAGTCTAGGCAAACAGTTTTGCTGTGTTTTGCTGATTAAATATTATAATATAACAGCGTAGAATACTAGTATTTGCCTATGTCGGAAAGATGACGGCCATATTGGGAGGAAGGGCCTCAGTGCAGTACCTTTGACAGAGCTCTTTATGTTCATTATGAGGTTTAACTTTGAGCTCTATTAGGATAGCGAGATGAACGCTTGCTATTCAAAGCAGCTCCAAATTTCCCCTAGCCTATCATCGTAAATTGTAGATAGCCCTCACTAGAGTTGGTGCCTCTGATTTACAAACAATTAAATAGTAGCGTGACCGAACTGCCCATATGCATAGCACAGTCAACTTTGGCTCTCAACATACAGTATATAAATAGTGCTTTGCTTTTTAAATTTAGAATTCAGAAGTTTCCTTGGAAAAAAAAGAAAAGTAAAAAAAAAGAAAAAAAGACTCAAAACAGACCGGTTATGCTTTGTACTGAGGATAGAGGTTTAGTCATCCCCACAAAAAAATGGGTCCAAAGTGTAGAAAAATCGACTCCACACTCCTCGTGTCTCTGTCCAAATGAAGTGGAGATTTGTTTGCATATAAGGGACAAAGTCTGAACATGACCCAATATCAAACACCTCCAAGCGGCGCGTGGGCCAAAGTCTCTTGGTGCGGCGGGAAAAAGGGCCGAGGGGGAAACATTCGTACAGGTCAATGGCGGCGGTGTGGCGGCGGCGGTGCAGCGCGCTCAGATGGGCGGAGGTCCGTTGGTGTAGCGCAACATGGGGTGGAAGGAGCGGGCAAAGTTGTTGGCGTGGTGGCAGCTGTAGTCCTGCTCCGTCATGGGCACCAGGCACGCCAGGCCGATGAGGAGCAGCAGGAGGAGCTGCAGGGGCAGCGCGGCGCGCAGGACGCGCAGGAAGAAGGAGGGGCCCTTAGGGCCAGGCGAGGAGCGGAGGTCCCCAACGAGGTCAGAACGGGAGGAAGCGCAGCCAGCGGCGCCTGGAGATCTGGCCACACTGCAGGAGGACAGAGTTCCAGTTAGAGAACAACAGAAACGTGGAGTTAAGGACAGGGAACACACCAGCAAGAAGGCATAAGGGGGGAAACATGTCAACAACTACATAACATAAGCAAAAGGTGTGGAACGGAAGAGGGTTAGAACAAGCAACATGGAAAAAGATTTGAAAAACACCCAAACTACTCCAAACACAAGCAACACACACACACACACACACACGATTAAAGCACCATCATACTGACTACTACGTCATCTAGCCTTTATGTTTCCCACTGTAGGAATCCGTTTAGCTGTAGAGCAGACTGTGTGCAGAGTTCAATGTCACGTTACGTTCCGAGCGTAGACCCCGGTGCCAAATGCCTCTCCAGAGACTCCCAAGGAGAGGGAGCCAAAAGGCAGAGGGAACGCCGTGTTCCAACCCCCCCCCAAGCCAACCCACGTCGGCTGGGCCTGGGGGAGGGATAGGCGGTGGGCTGCGTCCCATCCACAGCTTCCTTTCTTGGCCTTTCCTGAAGCCCTCCCCCATTAATTTTGCTGGGGAGTGTCTGGCATCTTGGAAAGATGCACTCAGAAATGCTTGCAACTAGAGCAAATATGTGTTTAACTCTTTGTTTGTGTTTGAGAGAGAGAGGGAGAGAGAGAGAAAGACTGCTAAGAGTTTGTGCATGCGTGCGTATTTGTGTTATTAAGCTAGTTATTCAGCTAGTTGGTCAATTTCTTTTGGGGGGAGGGGCTTAAACGTCTGATCGCTATAGCAACCACTGCCCCCTTTGTGGGATTTCAATTTCCCGAGGCAATTAGTGTTTTGCGGAAGCCAGCGATACACACCACTTTGCACACAATGGAAGTTATAAGTAAGGCCCACATCGTTACAGCTGCGCTATCCGTCCTACGAGAGCTAATTTGGGCTTCAGCAGGCCTCCGTTTCACCACTGGTATGGAACTCATGTGGGGAGTACCGGAAATGATGGAGGAACAGAAGTGGGCAAACTTAATAGGGAGAAAGAGAGAACAAGGGATGGGTGCTTATTGGAGACCGGTTATCAACTACCGAGAGAAGGAAAAAGAAGAAAAAAGTGAAGAAAAAGAAAGAAGGAAAAAGTGAACAAGGAAAAACAAATAGTCAGAAGGGAGGAAAGAGGAGGAAGAGAGTTGTTAGGGTTGAAACAGTGCCATCTAACGGACAGGGAGAACCCTACAAAAGCTTTCAGTTGGATGTTTTGGTACGCAGAACGGTGAAAAGCAAAAAAAACAAGAAAATCAATAACACTTGGTCGCGCCATTCACAGGTGCAAGGCAGAGCAGCAGAGGGCAATTGAAGCAGATACAAAAACACATTCACTTCAAGGAAGACGGGAATTGTCGCAGACGAGACGATTCCCAGATCCTTAAATAGCTGGTAAAGGAACTCCTAGAATGGGGAGGATCATGGAACACATGGGGATTAGAATTTAGCAGGGGCTAATTTAATGGCGGATCTACTTAATTGGATCAGTTGATTTTCAAATTATTATTTCCAGTTCAACCTTGAGTGGAGTATTCTACAGCTTAGCTCTTTGGTTTCATTGAGTTAAGTCATCATCAAGGATACTGATCGGTATATTGATTAATAAATGAATTGGTTGGCATGTTGTTTTTGTTTAAAACATAGGGGGCAGGATTCCTCTGTCGCTTTGCAGGGTCAAGACCTCGAGGTTCTCCTGTGTGTGTGTGTGTGTGTGTGTGTGTGTGTGTGTGTGTGTGTGTTGTTCCATCATCCTCCCGCGCTTCTAGAGTCCAGGAGAGAGGTACCTGTGGCGCGGGCCGCTTTCGGGGGGTCCTGCGCGGGCCTGACTACTTTTGCCCCGGGGCTGTACCACGCAATGAGCAGGGGGGTGGGGGAGGAGGGGGGTAAAAGAAAGAAAGAATGTTTCAGTCCCAGGCAAATAAAGACCAAGCTTCAGATGAGAGAAAATAACAAACAAATAACATAACGAGCCCGGAACATTGCTAAAGAGAGGTCACTAACAACCAAGGAGCAGCAACATAATCTGTGACGGTGATACGGCTGTATCCCAACCAAGAAATCTGGCTTCTCCATTCTAACTGCCCAGAGGAGGAAAACTGCATATCTGGGCACTGTACCACTAGCAGTAACTCTGCATTTCATAACCATTAAACAGTGTTTTCTAAGTTCTTATTGTATGTCAAATCTTTGATGATATAATAGTTGAAATGTGCTATGGAGCCAGGGGAGAGCAACATATGAGAAAAGCCAGTGTTTCTTGTACATTTGTAGCTACAAAGTTCAACATGGTGTGGGTAGCAAAACACTAACACAGAGGAACAGCTGGGGTCTGGAGAGAGGCTACAGGTGTCAGATGGAGTTTATAGCGGGGGGAGGGGGGCATCTAAAGCAACCGACAAAGGAAACAGGACAGACAAATAGTCTCGACCCTGAGCAAAAAGGGAGGTGGATTGGGCATAGCAGTACTGGGCAGTTTCATGCAACTGGAGAGGAGGGGGGAGGGGAAGCAAATCTTTGGGTGGTTAATATTCAGGTTGAGGGATGAGACTTTTTCTGGGACATTGGTGATTTAGGGAAATCAACATGACTACTAAGGAGATGGCTGCTCGGTTTCAACAGAGCCAGCCGTTTCTCTATTTGGACTGAATCGAGACGGAGTGCGTTACCGATCGCCTGCGAAGTGGGAACGTCCCCTCGGATGTCGGACTCGTCGATCCAGACGTGTCGGATTTGTCGACAGGGGCCACAGGCAGGGAGTCCTGTGAAGAGAGCAGTGTTCCCTTTCAAAATCCTGACTCAGTCCATATTGGATTCAAAAAGATTATACATATATTGACGAGGGTCCACATGAGTGACATATCGTCTCTCTTATTTCCTCACTTTGTATCATGTCTAAACAACAGGACAGGCAAGAAGAAGCCTAATTGTCCCCTTCAGATGACCTCATTTTAATGAGACAAAGATCTCTGCTCAACTAATTTTCTCGTCCATCTCTCTATCTCGCTGTGTCCTGACCTGCTGCGAGCCCATGATCTCCAGCCGCCTCTCCAGACCCTCCAGGTCCGCGCCGACCGCCCGGAGGAGCAGCCGCAGGCGGTTCCCGATCACGTGCACCTTCTCCTGGGCCTCCAGCTTCTCGCTGCCCAGGGCCTGGGCCTCCTCTGCAGGCTGGACCAGCAGCTGGGCCGAGAGCTCCTGGAGGGAAGCCACCCTCTGCTGGGAGTCCAGCAGCTCTCGCTTGATTTTCTGAAGAGCAATCGGGGAACGGAGTGGCAGCGTTAGACAACAGTTTAATTCCTTTTTTAAAAATGTTCCATGTGGATTCCATGTGGATGTCATCTGGATGTAACGTCTTCAGCCCCTTGGAGCCCCCCGCCTACCATGAGAGTTCTGTGGTGGGCGCGGAGGGTGTCCCGGTCCAGTCTGGGAGGAATGGGCACCACCTGGTTCCTCCTGCGGTCGATGTTCTCCAGCCACAGCAGCAGGCCATGGCTCATCTCATGGAACTCCTGGAGGTCACACAAGGTTCAATGACATCCAACAGTCAGCACAGACACGTTTCGTTACCACACAGCAAAAGACACACAAACCCGATATATTTATAGTTCTTGGGCTGCAATAAAAGAGTTAGTAGTCAGGGACTGTGTGCATGAATGGGCATGCGTTTGTGTTTGATTATTAAAGTATGCAATACTAAAATATTTGTGTGCATGAGTTTGGTGTATGTGAATTTACGTTCTTACCTGACACTGCATGAGAGCTCTCTGTAGCTCCTCCCTCCAGTCCTCCAGAGAGGAGCCCAGCCAATCCCAGCGCGAGTTCATCTCCTTCAGCCCGTCCCTCAACGCCCACGCCTCCTCGGAGTCAGGTTCTGATTGGAGGAAGTCCGCGCTGCTCAGGTTGATGGACAGAATCTCTGACTTGTGGGTGTCCACACCTTTCTGCAGCTCCTGTACAGAAAAGAAGCACAGTAAGCAACTGTACACGTGTCTGAAATTATTAGGTCAAAGGTTTGAACATAATAACGTGTTTTTTGCACCGTGGTATTCCCAATGTAGAGTTACACTGCTCTACCATTGCAGTACACATGTAATGCAGTAGTGTAAATACTACACCGATGGACCCAGCTCTGCTCCAGTCCACACAGAGCGGCATACAGGTTTGAAATAGGCTGGGTGCTGCTGGGGGGGGGAATGAAGAGTGATTCTCACTGGGTTAGTGGAGCCCTCCAGACTCGTCTATATTTAGACTGTGTTGGCATCCATGTCTGACACTTTACAGGTCACAACAGCTTGTGTGTGTGTGTGTGTGTGTGTGTGTGTGTGTAGGTTCATGAGCTTGTGGGTTTGGACGAGGGAAAAAGCTATGTGGTATCGTGTACGATCACTGCAGAGTGACTGTATTTGAAAACACGATCGACGGGGCCATTCAGTACATTGTAACCATGCACACACTCACACTCACACTCACACTCACACTCACACTCACACTCACACTCACACACATACACACACACACACACACACTCACACACACACATATACACACATACACTCACCTTGAGTTTCTTGATCCTCTGTTGGATGGTGTGGATGTCAGTGCTGAGATCCAGGCTTCGGAGCTGACTGAGTTCGGCCTCCGTCTGGCCGAGCCAGGCCCTCATGGTCTGCAGGTCTGAGATCAGCTGCTGCCACTGCTGCATGTTCTGCTTCTGCCTGTGTTTGTCGCTCAGAGACTGGGCCTGGATCAGCTCCCAGCGCTCGATCACACCTAGAGGGCGAGAGGGAAATGTTAGCTGACTGACAGATCGTTCGCACTGACTGATACTGTTACAGTGACAGGTTCAGAACCTTGTGCCTGTTAGGTGGCAGAAAGCTATGAGATGAATGTGAATTTGCTCTATGATGGTGTCGTATGTGGGTGTGGGTGTGTGTGTGCATATCTCAGATGTAAAATGTGTGCGTTCGTACGTACACGTTTCTGTAATGGTGTGGGTGTGTGTGTGCATATCTCAGATGTAAAATGTGCGCGTTCGTACGTACACGTTTCTGTAATGGTGTGTGTGTGTGTGTGTGTGTGTGTGTGTGTCTGACCTTTGCTCTGTGAGTCAGTGGCACCAGTGTTGGTGAGGCCAGGCCTGTCATCCTCCTCTTCCTCGGTCAGCTCTCCCTCGGCTCTCTTCACTGCGTCGATGTTGCCCCGACACTCTCCCATCAGACGCATCTACGCGTTGTAAACAAGGGAATACCGTGTTAAGTATCATCGTTAACTAGTTCACACTATTTCAACAGCAATTTATGTCGCCAGAATAGTTTTGGTTCACAACAGGTATTAGTATTTAGAGGGAATCCATCCATCCATCCATTTTCCGCCGCTTATCCGGGGCCGGGTCGCGGTGGCAGCAGGCTCAGCAGGGAATTCCATCCGTCCCTATCCCCAGCAACGCTTTCCAGATCCTCCTGGAGG
>JAVQIZ010165324.1:0-12128 GCA_036023535.2 Galaxias brevipinnis
AAACTAAATGTGAATTAGCAAGAGCGCTATCGATGTTGACACGTATATGTTGTGAAACGAGGTTTACATTTGAATTACTGAATAGGCTCAGACCAACAAAAACGTCATATTTGTGGTGACTCAAACTGTTTCAAAACGCTACACAGCGCGATTTTAGTCGCCGCTGCGTGAATTGTGTCCCGTTAAGACTACATTGCAGCGGCCTAATAGCCTAATATCAGGATTGTACATGCTTTAGTGTATGTCAAGAAATTTACTTTTTTAATTGATGGCAGAAGTTTGCTACCAGTTTTGAAATACATTTCACCAATGCCTTTTTGTTGATGTAATGGAGATGGTGTGGTATTTTGCAGTGAAAAGGGTGATAGGCAAGCAATCTGCCTGCATGTTTAAACTACTTGTGTGGACAGCAGGGAAATGAAATTGTGCATTTTCTTTCTACTTTTTACATATTTCAATGGCATTGGTGTACAAGTTATAAACAGTATGTAATCAAAATCGCTAATGAATAATATTTAATTAACTGTAGGCAAAAATATGAGTAAATAACTGTAGCTATATTTGAATACCCACATCATTTCGAATATTCTAATAATCGTGCCCATACCTACTTGAGAGCACATCTGGGTGAGAGAGTAGATAGAGAGAGCAAGGCTACGAGAGCGAGATGGCGTCACCCCTGCAGCTTGTTCAATATTTTCAGCTTCTAGTCATGGCAATAGCGAGCCGAAAGTTGTCCCAAGTGTGGTTACACTTTCAACACTTCACGCAAACAATGCTTGTTGCAATATTTGTGATGCGAAATTGAACGCTGGCCATGGCAACAAGTTTAACCTGAGGAAACACCTGGTCAAACATTAAATATTTCTTAAAGATAGTGTATCGTATTTTATAGCCTGAAAGTATTCCGCTGCTACCGCAGCTAACATTGTATTTTAATGATTTGTCGTATTGACTTAAATCGATATTTCACCGATTTTCTTAAACATTGTATGTTGTTTAGGCTAAATTAAGTAAGTATATTGAACAATTGGGCTGAGAACTGCGGTAGTTTTAAAAAAAAATCAGGAAGGACCCCGGATGACGCAATAGTCATTTTCTCATCTTGTTTGACATTCTGGTGTTCGATTGCGAAATTCTAAATGACATTACAATGTTTAAAATACAGCATTGGTATCTGATGAAATACATATCAAAAGATCAAAAATGGGTGAACTACGGCTTTAACTCTCCTGTTATCTATTTGTTCCTGGGGTAAATTTAACCCTGGTAATTTAAGCCTTCTGTAAGTTATTGTAATTGTAATTCTTAACTAAGTTCATGTGTCAGATACTTTCCTTTTGTGGACTACATACATTATTATGTATGTATGTATTAAATACCATTAAATAAAGCATCATTTCCCCCAAGCTTCCCTCATACAATGTTAAAGTTGTTGTAGGAATTATGTTATGTGTGTTATGAATTGTGTGTTATGAATTATGTGTTCCCATCCCCCATGGGATGCATGGTTATGTTAGGTTGGGGCCCTAAAGCAGAGGAAAGTATTTTGAAAATTACAAAATTGTTGTTGATAAGCCACGACCACCAGAAAAATCTGTCTAAATTCTTAATTTTTCATATGTTTTATACAGCTAAAACAGCCAGTTGCCCCCATTCAATTATGAAGTTATTAAATATAAAGCAAAAAAAAAATTTTTTTAGGAATGTCAAACATTGAACTTGGTCAGATTGACCCCAAAGATGTAGGCGAGTTAAATGTCTACGTTTAATTGATACAGCAACAAAATGCACCTGTCTTTTTAACTATCAATGCTTATTCACATCGGTCATGGAACTGTGATATCATTAAGCACGTCTGATTAAGGGCTTTACATAGGGCAATGATAAGCTGCAGTTATGGAAAACTGATTGCACTGTAATTTTTTGGCTCATAGATCTCCACAGCCATGACCAAAGCCAGATATACGTATATACATTTTGTTGTAAGAGTCTCTCGATTCGACTGCATACATTTGTTTTTCGTAAAAGCAAGGCACAGCAAGACAGCACTAAGATTGTCAGGGTGTTTTAATTTAGTTTTGCTAGCGATGAGAAATATCTAAGCCACCAACTACGAGACCGTTCCGAAATAATTCACGGGAGTGTTTGTCAGCCTAGTAATTAGTCAAATCTTTAGAGCACGGACCATATTGAAGTGATGGGACTGATTTTGGCTGAGCCCCCCTAAATGTTCTGTGAGCTCTGTCTATTTTTTAAACTATTTAGCTAGTATGACCATGATCCGTGACAAAATTATCTGTTAGTTTTCATCCTCGGTTGAACCCCAAAAAAGATATGTAGCCAATGAGATACTCTTTTGAAATAGATATGATGGATTGTGGATTAGTTTAGTAAATCTTGTGTGCCTGATCCTACGAACGCCAAGACATCAGTGGATAGACTTTGGCTTAATGTGAAGGTAAAGTTTGTGTTTTGGAACAAAAAGCCTTCTAGTTTATCAGCCCTTTGCCTTTTAAGTGCAACACCTTGCCCAGACATGGTAGACATTTCTGTTCAATGAATATCCAAAGTTGACTGACATAGGAAGTGATTGATTTATGAAATTTTTAAAATGAAACAATATATGAAAAACAACTATAGTGTACATTTTAAAAGATGTTATATCTCTTGTATTTATAAATATAATTGCCCTGACACAAAAAATTGCATACCTTAATAAATTACTTGGTATTAACTTTCACATAAAACTACACACATAATACTACTACATATGATACCTAAATTGAACAGCCAATAGGTTTAAATATGTATTTTTAGACAAACATTTCATAGAAATCCTATTGCTAAGAGGTTAAAGTACTCTTTTCAGAATGTGTAAGAAAAGTACAGATAAAAGTACTGTTGGGTACCTAGTCATGTCTGGAGGGTACCAGGCACCGCTCATCACTTGGCCAATACAATCCCTAGAGTAAAACATTGTGGTGTCAATATCGCGCTGTGAAGATGTTTTTCAACTGCAGGAACTGGTAGACTAGTCAGGATCAGTGTAAAGAAGAATGGGGCACAGTACAGAGAGTTCCTTGGTGAAAACCGTCTCCAGAGTGCTCTGGAGTGAAGGTTCACCTTCCTACAGTACAACGACCCTAAGCACACAGCCAAGAGAATGCAGGTTTGGTTTCAGGGCAAGTCTGTATGTCCCTGAGTAGTCCAGCCAGAACTGGCACTTGAACCCAATCAAACATTTCTGGAGAGACCTGAAAATAGCTGTGCATCAACACTCCCCATCCAACCTTACAGAGCTTGAGAGGATCTCAAGATAAGAATGTGAGAAATTCCCCAAATAATTCCCCGTAATTTGCAGTGCCCAGTTTAAAAAAGCAATCTAATGGGCCTCCCTTTATCTGTCATGGAACCGCCAACTCAGATAAAGAAAACATAAGTTTGGCAATCATATATAAAAAAAAAAGTTTGGTAACATGGAACATATGCTTATAGTTATACTTCTCATTTGTGCTCTTATATTTAAACTAACCAGTGACACAATAGTTAGTTGTTCACTCCACTTTTCCCTTGACCCTCCCATGAATGTATATGCATGAGGAGGAAAAGCGCATCTTGTCTCTCTGCGCTCCTGAAGCAGGCAGAAGGCCTTTTTAGCCATGTGCGGTTCGTTCCTACTTAGCGTGTCATGTTTTTAGTGGCACGTTGCGACGAAATTACTCCTAAACTAGGCCCTAACGTGTTAGTACACCTACCCCTGAGTACGGGGTCTGAGTACTCATGTAAATGTAATGTAATAAGTTTATTTTTTATTTTTAATGTATTTGCACAAACCTGCTTTCATTTTGTCATTCTAGGGTATTGTATTTAGATTGGTGAGAAGAAAAAAATATTTTATCCATTTTAGAATAAGGCTTTAACGTAACAAAATGTGGAAAAGGTGTGGGGGTCTGAATACTTTCTGCATCCACTATATATATATGGTCCCACAATGAAAAAATAAATTACAGAAATAGGTCAGAAGAACACAATGGCCTCCATTCTTACAGAAGTTTGGAACCATCTTGACCAAGAACCTGCCTCACTCTGACAGAGCTCCAGAGTTCCTCTGTGGAGATGGGAAAACCTCCTACATATTTCTGCACAGCTCAACCGTCAGGCCTTAATGGTATAGTGGCCAAAAAGAATCACTACTCAGTAAAATTTGCATAGCAGCACGACTGAAATTTGTCAAAAGGCACTGAAAGGATTCTCAGACCATGATTGTCAAGTCTGAATGCAAAACATTGTGTCTGGAGGAAACCAAGTATCTCTCTTCAACAGGCCATCACGATAGGGCATAGTATGGGTGGACATAATAATATGGGGCTGTTTTTAGTCCGAGAGAAAGATGATCAGAGCAGGCAGAAAGGCTTGAAGCAAACATGCTCTAGAGTGAAGGTTCACCTTCCAACAGGACAACAACCCGAAGCAAACAGCAAAGATAATGTAGGGGTTGCTTTTGGACAAGTCTGTCCCATGAGTTGCCCAGTCAGAGCCAGGACTTGCCCCATCAAACATCTCTGGAGAGAACTGAAAATAATGGCATTAACGTTGCCACACCAAACGTGTGCTAAGCTTGTAGTGGCATGCCTAATAAACTTGAGGATTTAATCGCTGCCAAAAGTCTCTCAACAAAGTACTGAATTAAACTTCTAAATACTAATTTCAGTGAGATATTTAAAATTTGCCCAAAAATATAAAAATTTGTTTTTGCTTTGTCTTTATTGGTAATTTAGTGTCGTTTTTAGAGGAAATGGTTTTGCCCATTTTAGAGCAATGCTATAATGTAACAAAATGTGGGAAATGGGTGGGATTCCGAATACTTTCTTGATGCACTTTATATTCAAATCCAATTAATAACTGTACAAGGACATCCGTATCCTTATTTCTGGTGCACTTTATTTTCTTACCCATTGTAATGAATTCTTAGTTTGACAATATGAACTGCTCTATGTTCAGCAGAAATTCATGTAAGCACTAAGTGTTTAAAACACGTTTAATCATAATTTCTTATGAAGCCTTGACAACGAACTAAGATGAACAGTGGTGTGTTTGATGGAATTAGTTGATTATAACGGGAGTGAGATACCGCAATATACTCACATTGAGTTAGGTGAATGGGAAAAAAAGCATTTATAGTCAGACATCCTTTTTGGTTTGATGTGGCTGTAAAATATGATCTAGTTATATCAGTTGAGAGTGCTCACTGACACCTAACATGCACATATTGACTGGAATGGGTGTAAAATTTCAAAATTATTAACTCATAAGTTATTGACTCTACCTTAACGCACATGGCTACACTAGTGAACTCTCTATCTTTTTCTCAGGCTGAAAAGATAGCCTCCCAGATGATCACAGAGGGACGCATGAATGGCTTCATTGACCAGATTGATGGCATTGTGCACTTTGAAAGTGAGTACCAAGTCAAACCTATGATAAAATTCACTGCAGCTATCCCAAGCCTCTGATACATGTTTCCTTCACCAAAGGGCTGATCTGATGGTTTATTCTAACTGAACAATAACAATGTGCTAATGGTGTACCAACATCTGGACTGTTTTACGCTTATTTTACTAGTGGAAGTGTATCGCTGTCAAAATTAAAAGGACAACACAATACTTACATTGGCAATGTAATCTTGCCGTTGAGTGAACAATCTTCATCCAATCTCAACTTGAATCTAGCTTTATGTTGGATTGCATTAAGTAAGCTAAGCTTTTCATTGTTAACCTCTTACCTTTTTCACACCGGACCAGCGACCCGGTTTCCTCCCGGGTCGACTGTTGGTGTGAAAGGGTCGACCCGGCATTTGCGACCAGGGTAATTCCCGGGTCGGACTCAGCTCACCTTTGGTATGAATGGACTACTCGAACCAGGTTATGATCAAGACACCTCATTGGTTTAGGATCAGCGCATCAGTATTTAACAAATGTCGTGTAAGATGTGACATGAAGAAACAATGTGAGACATATGGCTAGCTATAAGATCAATGTAATTTTTCTTTAATAAACAACGCAGTTGTCCAAAAGCATTTTCAACCACCATCATCGCAGAACGAAGGATGTGGGTGAAGTGACTTTGTTCTGCTGTAAAATCATGATGCTGGGTACATTTTATTAACCAGTAAGTGGGTATGCTGCAACTGTGTTCCGCAATCTCCACTCCATCAACCAAAAACAATAACTATCTAATCTAAATGGTAGAAACATCCACTTTCAAAGACGTAGCAACGTATCTGTTCAGCAGTGACGTACAAGGAAGAAACTCGCAGACCCGGGTTGTGTGTATGTGAACGGCACCAATGCAGGTATTTCCCGCGACCAAAGTGCGGTCTGAATGTGTCCAAAGCGGGTCAGACCCGTGTTCAATGACCCTGGTAAGACCCAGTATGTCTGTGTGAAAGGGGTGTTAGCAATAGGGTTCTTTTTAGGGCTGTAACCGACTCAGAATTTTGTCAGTCAAATCAGATTTGGTAGTCGGGAGAACTCCTGAGCGATATCCCTAACTTCAGCAGCGCCAGCCTAGTTTACTTTGACTACTACTTTCTGACTTCTTTCTACAGCACAAAAACAGGCGTGTAGCAGTCAATAATGTAATAACTGCCAATAACGTAATCGTTTTTCCATTCTTTATGTAATAAAAGTCAATAATGTAATAACCTACCAATAATGAAATGTCTGAACCAATAACGCAATTACTTTTTTCTCCATAATAAGTTATTACACGATGGACCAGTTAATACTTTATTGGCGTGGTTAAAAAAAGTTTTAAATGTAATAATTGGAGTCGAAAATGTAAAAGCATGCTTGTATGTTTAAGTCTGTATGTTCTTTCTCTCTCTCTCTTTCTCTCTCTCTCGGAATGAAGACTGCTTGTGTATCTTGATGGTTAGACTTATCTTCAGCCCTGCTTTCTACTCCTTAGCCATTCAGTACCAAATGAAGTGGGAGCATGTTGTATAGTATGAAATATATACCTCTTTAAATATGCTGTGTTCTCATATAAAAAAGACCACCATTTCTTTCAATGAAAAATAATATATTGTATTTAAATAACTTCAACCAAACTGGCAGTATTATCTTTTGTGCTCAACATTTGCCTTCTTAATATCCATTAGCTGTACCGCTTATCCTATGCAGGGTCGCGGGGGGGCTGGAGCCTATCCCAGCCGACACAGGGCGAGAGGCGGGGTACACCCTGGACAGGTCGCCAGTCTATCGCAGGGCCGACATATAGGGACAGACAACAACTCACACTCACATTCACACCTACGGACAATTTAGAGTCACCAATTAACCTGCATGTTTTTGGACTGTGGGAGGAAACCGGAGTACCCGGAAGAAACCCACGCAAACACGACACAGAAAGGCCCTTGGGTCAGGTGGGGATTGAACCCAGGACCTACTTGCTGTGAGGCAACAGTGCTACCCACTGAGCTACCGTGCTGCTCTGAAAAAGAGCCCAAGTAAGAAAAACTATTTTCTTCCACACTACAGCAATGTAAAGCTATGACAACAACATTTTCAGTAACAAGCTATGTATTTGGAAAATCATACAGATTTAAGTTAGAAACTGCAGATTAACACTCGCTACATATGGGCCTTTATTTGCAACATCAAAGGAAGTTAGTTGTAAAGCACTAGAAAAGATAAACCCCAAAATGTTTCATACATGTAATTATTTGGATTAAATAGAAGGTTTACAGTGAGTGAGCTACAGTCATCACCTTTGTATGATTTGATTGTACGTTGATTGATTTGTATTGCTTTTCTTGGTGTGCACATTAAAAACTATATCTTCACTTTTATTTATATGACAGGTAATAGAGGTACTAACGTTAAAGCCAGGACCTGAACCAATTTGACTATGACCCTAGTGCCTACTGTCATGTGAGTAGGTAGTCTGAAATTTAAATTAAATGCAAAACATACTCGTATATTTGGATTATATACAATGTTAAATTTAATTTAGCCCAAGTCATCGCCTTTGCCCTATTTGTATGGATGATGTGCCAGTAACTTTCCTTCAAAGATTGTGTGCGCAGGTCTGAACAAGACGCAGTTGGGCTTTGCTTGTGTGCCGCCCGCCCAACGCAGGTCTTTCCCCTGCCATTACCCACTGCCATTTAGTCACAGTTAATCAAAGGTTTCATATACACTGTAAAATCTAATTAGTTAACCTTACTTAAAAGCATGTAAATCGATTGCCTTAAAAAAGCAAGTTGAATAAGAATTGTACGTTGTACATACTAAGGCTTATTTAGTGTAGTTTACTTACTCTTGCGTTGAACTGAATAAAAAAAAAAAATTATAGAGTAGGCCTACTTGGTCATTTAAATCATGTCAACCAAAATATACCGCTGTATTCCATAAAACCCATGTTGCTAAATTGACACAATTTATGTATAATTTCCTGTCTTCCGAAGTGATACATACAGATTTACTGTCGACATCACTTCTCACTTCCTTGCCATAACAGTACTAATGAAGCGCCTGTCAGAAAAAATATCACAGTGACAGTCAATAAAGTCTCGAGAACGTGGACTATCTTGCATTTCAGGACAAATGACATTAACCAACCTTATGAGACTTCTTTCTCATACAAAAACTGCAGAGGGCTAAAATTAGGGGCACAGACATACTCACTCAAGGTGACCTTAATATCAACCCGCATTATTAACCATATTAAGCAGTGATAACAAGCAAAACAACCCAAAAGAATGTGCAGAAATATATATGTAATGAAAAACAGTGATACATCAAAACCTATGGCAAATGCACCACTGGTGCATGTTGGGAAGTTCCCGCCCCCGGAACGGTACGTTATACCTTCATTGTACATCTACTTCTAAGCTACTTGATTGTTTTCAGTTAGCTATACTCTAAACAATAAGTAAATTGTTTTCTTCACCCTGCAAGTAACCATAACTTAATAAAAACTAGTGAGAAGTACAAATTGTTGATAGCTGAGTAAAGTTAACTAGTGTATGGAAGTCAGGATAGCTATTCGATTTTACAGTGCTGAGCAATACTAAGATCATGCTCACGCAACACATGCAGCAATCCACTATGAATTAGCCAATAGAAAAGGTCTACTTGTAAATACATAATGTTTAATTCACAAATACATTTATGTCTGAAGAATTGCGATGGAATATTTTTAGTTTGACAATGAGTTTGAAACATCTCCTAAACCATGGGTAAAACAGAGCATAGATGATTGGATTCATGGTGGAGTTAAAGTAAGTCAGCCAGTTAAATACTTCATAGAGGGTAGCGGGTGTGTTGTATCCTACGTAGGGATCAATTATTGAGTTAAGACAGAAAGGCATCCAACTAAAAATAAATACCCCCACAACAATTCCCAGTGTTTTAGCTGCTTTGTGCTCTGACCCTTTAGACAGCCCGCCCTTCACATGTGCACATTGGTTACTGTCTTTTATCTTTCTAGCATGTTCTTTAGCCACTAGAAAAATTCTGGTATACAAGCAAACTATAACAGTTATGGGCAGAAAAAAGAATAGTGTGGTGTATGCAGTACCCCAAACAGTATTATAGAACAAGATACAGCTTCCTAAGCAATTTATAGATGCAAAATAGTCCTCTTTCCCTATAAAATTGACCTTGGAATATATTACACAATATGAATGGAGACCAGCCACTACCCAACAGGCTGATGCCATGATCCATGCTATAGACATGGTGATGTTGTTGGCGTAGCGCAGTGGATTACACACAGCCTCATAGCGGTCCACAGCAATACAGACTATGTGTAAAATAGAAGTTGCGGTCAGAAAAACATCAGTGCCGGTGTGGAACTGGCAGAATGACTCTCCATAGAACCAGCAGCCTTGGACTGTCCGTGTCATGCTGAATGGAACAACAGTTACACCCACAAGCAGATCTACAACAGCTAAAGACAGGACCACTACATTGGTGGGGCTGTGCAGCTGTTTGAAATGAGCAATACTCAGAATAACTACAGAGTTCCCCACAATGTTGACCACTATGAAACCCCCAAACAACACATACAGACCTACTTGAGCCCCTACACTAAGGTCTGCCCTGCGACATGATATATTATAGCCCGGGTAGCAGAGTTGCTCATCAGACAGCTTGTCCAACATCACCATCACTGTTACAACACAACTGGAGGGAGACAGTATGAATGGAGACAGAAAAAACAGGAGGGGATCTAAAGAGATCCGCTTCCTCACTGAGAATCACAAGCATTTATATGCCTCATACACTTGTACAGACCTTCATGACTACTCCCAATTCACAAAATATCAAGATCACATGATTGACATTATATCCATCCAGTAAAAACCTTTGCTTTCACTTGGAAAATAGATGGGACTATGTCACTGGTTCAGGATGTTAGGATAAATTCAGTCTCTATCTCTATCAAATATTGACCAGTACTATTTCGGGCCTTGTTTAGTTTGAAACCATGACACACCACACTTGATTTAAACCAATATTGAAAAGTTGGTAATACTTCATAATAACTTTCAGTAATAAGCAGTTATTCGACCATACATAAACTATTATCTCATTATTAGTAAATGTGTGATAGGGATTTATAAATTATTTCTAAAAGATGAGTTACTGTATTTAGGCATTAGTAAATTATGAATTGGAAGTTGATCATTATCATCTGATTAGACAAATAATCAATGCAGAGTAACAGGGAAAAACCTGCAAAAAGCAGACTGAGCCAAGCAAGAATGTACACTTCATGTCAATGCAAAGTTCTTGATCAAAAAAACTAAACAAAATAACAGTTATTAATCTTTTTTAAATTATTTATAGATAATTGCCACACATTTACTAATAAAACGATTCTAGCTCATTGATGATCTAATAACTGCTTATTAAGGAAAGTTACTATAAAGTATTACCGACAAACTTAATTGACATCGTCACAGTGTTGGGTTTCTGTGTGTCTGTGTAGTTCATTGGTTTCACTTGGCCTCGTTTGTGTCATTGTGTCCACCTAGGTTATTGTGTTTGATTGGTTCTTTGTGTTTTTGATTTTGGCATTGAAGTCACTTGTGTTTATCCTTTTTAGGTTCATTGTTACATGTCAAGTGATTTTGAAGCCTTCCTGTGTTCCTGTTTTTTTCAAGAATAAATCCACTTTGTTTCAATATTTACCTGCGTTTGGTGTTACAGCCTGCACTTCCTGGTTCAGTTCATTCATTGACTCTGCCACGTCCCCGCTCCACTCCGCCATGGAGGAGGCAAAGGTAGCTTTCGCTATTAACCACCTGACGGGCAGAGCTCGGATGTGGGGAAGAGCCGAATGGGATCGAGGAACACCAGCCTGTTCTTCCTTTCGGGCTTTCTCGGAGGAGGTTCGCAAAGTTTTCAGCGTGGGTGCGAGCTCTGACGCAGGGCGAGGACTTTTTCACCTGCGTCAGGGGGCTCGGACTGTATCTGACTATTCCATAAACTTTCGTACTCGAGCTCGCCGGAGTAATTGGAATGTGTCTGCCTTGTGTGATGCCTTCTTGCATGGATTAGCTGATTATGTCAAGGAGAAGTTGGTTTCTCATGACCTGCCAGCCACGCGCGATAGGATCACTGAGCTAGCCACCCGGGTCGACCATTGAATCCAGGCTCGGAGATGGGAGAGACGTCAGGGGGTCCCCGTACATCTTGCCCTACACTGTCCCCGGGTAGCTGCCACTTCAGCCAGACCAGCCGAGCAACCACCTAAGGGGGTCGAGCCGAGCCTGTCTCCGGAGGAACGTCAGCGCCGGCGCCTGAACAACCTCTGCCTCTACTGTGGCCAGGGCGGCCATTTCCTCGCCTGTTGTCCAGCAAAAGACAGGGCTCATCAGTAAGTGTAGGAGTTCTGATGAGCCGCACCCCGACCAAACTCTCCTCCACCCGATGATCACTTATCCACACCTGTTTCCTGCTGCCTGGCGGGGCTCACACATTTGCCTGTTTTATTGACTCTGGGGCCGACGTCAGTATCATGGACGAGAAGCTCGTCACCCAGCTGGAGCTGGGCCGAGTTCCCCTGCCCCAGCCAGTACCGGCCCGTGCCCTGGACGGCCATCTGCTGGG
>JAVQIZ010165355.1:0-28544 GCA_036023535.2 Galaxias brevipinnis
ACCCCAATGACATATCTGCTCTCAACCCAAGTCCATTCTAAAATATTGTCTTTTGAAGTGCTCATCTTAGAATATGGCATAATGGATATTATAACATCTTATCCTGTGTATATTGAAATAGATAACATAATAAAATATATACAATATTGATAAATGCTTAAAACAGGAAAACAGGAATTTAAAAATAAAACAATAAAATTAAAACACAGTTAGCAGAAGGCTTTCTGAAATAGAAATGTTTTTAGGCCTGATTTAAAAGAAGATTGAGTCCGTTGCATCCTCAGATGGTCTGGGAGGGCATTCCACAGACGGGGCTGCAGCATTGAATGCCTGGTTGCCCATTGAGCGGCGCTTAGTTTTGGGGGTAAGGGGAAGCAGGTTGTCCCCAGACCTGAGACAGTGGGATGATCTGTGGGGTATGATTAGCTCTTTGAGGTTAGAGGGGACATTGCCATATGCATTTGAAAGTCGGCAAACAAACCTTTAATTCCGTTGTGCACTTTCTCATCCCTTTATTGTATACCTTTTTTACTGCAATACTAAAAGGGTGGATATTTATCAAATTATAACAAAAAAAATGGTAGAAATCAAACGAAGCCTGTGATTACGTAATTTTCAACAAATTTTCTTAGGAATAAAACTGTTCCTTTGGACATGTGGATTATTAATCTAACTTTTCCTGCTTTGAGTTCCTCAAAACCTGACCTGTTTCATTCTTGATTTATCTGAAAGCACTTGTGTGCAAATGTGTTGTCTTAAATGTATTTTGTATCTGGAAACAGATGCATGTAGTAATTGATATTATAGTATTGAAAAAACAATTGAATCAGATTTGGTAGTAGTAATAGTTTTTGTAAAAGAGGGTATGGTGGTGACTTTTAACTCTTTATCGCAAAGGAGGGCGCCAAAGATCACTGATCAATATTTCTGTATTAAAGGTTAGTAGTGTAGCTCTCAACTATATGCAGAGCAGATGACTCGACAAATACTTTACATGGCTATTAAACTGAAACTGTAAAGAAAATTTGCTGTTTTTGGACAGGCCTTTTCAAGGACTAAAGGTCGCATTACATTCCTCTCTAAATAACCTCCAGTACAATACAAAGCACCACCGTGGAAAGTGTATAGATAATGGCCCATGTTATGGATTACCCAGTGAATAGCCACTTACAATTACTTTGAGAATATAAAGGGTCGTGCTTGAGGCCAAGCCATAACCCTCTTTATCAGACGGAGGGGCTGTTGTGAGCGCTCCTGTTTCTGGAGTACAGCCGGGTCCTGATGGGGCCATGGTGCGGTGAAATGGAAAGCATGCCATTCCCTGTTGCACTTGATGCCTAGTGACTCTGAGAGGTTGTGTCATGTTCCTTGGCCATTGACTCGATGGCTTGGGACTTAACGACAAAAGCTTGAACCCGTGTTACTCTCTGTGCACTGACAGGGAAATGTGTCTTCCAGTTGTCTTCACATTGACCTGAGGACTCAGTGAGAGTGACGCATCCAGCTAGGGACTCTCACCTCCCTTGCCCATGAGTAACCTTTCAACAACCTCCTCCTGTCTTTCATTCTCTGGTAAATGTTTGCCTCTGCTACCATCACTGCCCTTTAATGTATATATTACTTCATGTACTTTCTGACTTGAAATGTCCTTATGTAAAGCATATGTGTACATTATGTGGGATAAAAAAAAACACTAAGTTGGTGTAATATCAAATTGCCGCAATGATGCAAGCAGTCTTCAAAGCTTCAGAGCTAAAGAATAAACCAAAAATTCATCTAGCTACACATTGTATTCTGAATTATTATTTTTTACGCTGTATACAAAAGGATATCTTGTTAAAATAACTAGTTATTTGTCTTAAGATTTACTTCAGGGAGATAACCTAATTTATTACAAGGTTCTCATTGTTAAATGAGAACCTGGTTTTTTGAGTCGGTGGCAGCAGCCCAATTATTCCCAACATGTGCAAAAGGTCAATTCAAATTTGAGGCTGTGAATTGCAAATATTGTAGCAGTCTGTCCTTGCTCTTTTCTAATCTAATAATGTCATCCATCATTTTAGCGACACCTTACATCCCTAGAGTGAAGCCTCTTTCTAAAGAATACCTGGATTGTTGGAAGATGTTTTGCATTAGTACTGCATATCCATTACTTTAAACAAATGATGAATATGACCTGGCTTACTTAACAGGTATGACATCTTTGCTACCACATATTCACAACATTCACAGTTAACATTCATAACCACTGGCCATTCAAAAATGAACAACAAAAAAACGTGCCATCAGCCATTTCGCACTAATATAAAAAGTCCTTCTGATTCCTAGTAGGTTCCGTTGTGGTCATGCTTGAGGGAAAGTCCTGCTCGAAGCAAATCTATTACAGTGATTAGCCCCAAACTCCTGCATACTGACAGCTGTGGCACTAGGGCAGGATACATTCGTCTGCCATTGTTTGCTCTGCAAAAGCATCCATCACACTAATTACCCCAATGCAAGGCATCTCAGATATGATAGCAGCTCATTTGGAGCAGAGGAGAAAGGCCCCCTCATACGATCTTAAACAGGAGTCATTCACTCCAGCTTCCCTGCACATAATTAACTAACCCCTCCAGGTTGACATATTGGAATGATGAATCCATCCTATATCAAAAGAGACTAATTGTTCAGTAATTAGGCCAGGTATGGCTTCATCCGTGTAGATGTCTGCTGCTGTGAAGATAAGAAAAATTTATGAATGACATTACGTTTTTATAGATTTTTTCTGTATTTGGTTTGTAAAGTTGTAAAGAAAATGCAAGTGAAATCTGTGTTGTAAAGTATTTATTGTCATGACACATCACAATTGTAAAAAATGTTGTTCTCTTTTCTCAATCTTAGATCTTGAATCATGTTCTACCAATCCTCGACATCTAAAAGGAAATCATCTGGTTAGCAGGGCAGGGCAGGTTACTTCATTTTGTGTATGTATTGTATATTTCACAATATTGTGTTTGTGTGTGTGTGTGTGTGTGTGTGTGTGTGTGTTTGTGTGTCTATTTCCATTTAAAAGCATGCAAAAGAGACAAATGTTGTTCCAAAGCTTTGAAAATGTGGCTCAAAATAAGGAGTATTTTTGAATTAATCATACCTAAAATTATCTTAGGTCATAGTATGTTGCCAGAAGGGTTATTGAAAGGTGAGAGATGGCTGACCAACAAAACCATAATGCGATAGCTAAAGTAATCTGGATGACTAGCTATTGTTGCTCTGTCCAGGATTTGACCTGCTTAACAACCTAAATAGGATTTCCAATTTGTTTCAATGGCAGCCAAGGTTAACAGCAGTGAGATAATCTACCTGCCTTGTTGGCGATCAAAAATCTTAAATTGTGTACAGCAAACCATGGACTGTAATTGTTTGTTTACTGTTTAAATTCACATTAGCTAGACTACTAACTCCACTAGTTTTGCTAGTTCTAATATTTTTGGGGAAATGTTTTACTTTCAGCAGAAAAGTACTTTCACTATCTTTAGATTTATACAATACATACAATACAATAAGAATGTAGATTCTTAATAAAAAACAAGTTAATGTGTTTTATGGCGATGCATTAGGATTGGTGTACATTGTATTTGTTATTGTGTACTTGCTTATGGCATATGTAAGTAATGTCACATCTATAGTTATGCACTGTTTTGTCATGTTTTGTAGGGGCCTGCACAATGTTAATCAAGTAAAATTCTTAAGAAATGTAATCTGTCATGGTTAAGAAAGGTAATTCTAGTTCTGATGGACAAGGTTTATGGACAAGGTTTAAACTAATGTGCTTATTGTGATCCTTACATCTGATAGTTTACCATGGATTCCAAAGAGGCAGCAAATCTCTCACTGAGTTCTATCTCAGGCCAAAGTGTAAGTGACATTTAGATCCTAATCATTTATCTCATTGGCCGTCTAATAAGCTTTTACCCATCCTCCCTCTTAAAAGACAGGCTTTCTTTTCTGTTTAAGAAGGTGAATTCCCAGAAGAGTAAACGCCTGGATACTAAACAGATCCACTATATTGTTTCCTTAGTAGTAAACAAGACATGCACAGACCTCACTGGATCCTACTGATGAAGCCTCTAACACTAGTTCAACTTCCCTAGACAAGTACATGACTTATTCAATTGAGTAAAGATTGTTGCTGATGGGATGCTGGACTTTATGTTACTCAGTATCTTCTCTCTAGCTGCAGTCTAGATGACTGTTCTTCCTTCATGCTCAATAATCTCATGGGTGTAGTGCATCTGTCCCATTATTTAACTCTCAATGGATTTACAGTGAACCATATGGTGCCACTGGTTGGTTGGGGTGGAATAAGCTTAGTGGTGAGACATGATGCAATGATGTGTGGAAACCAATCTGACAGGATAGCTGAAAGCTGTAACATATCTCATGACCACCCTGTGATATTGCAGAAAAGGGACAGTGAATCCCTGTGTATATACAAAGCACAGCAGGTGTGTATTCAAAGCTTCCTCCCCCAATTAGCTCACTTTCATCTCTCCCTTAGTTTATATTGTATTTCAAGGTATGTAGAGACTGTCCATTGTGCTAATAAAACAAACATATTGTAATTTTTAATTAATGCTGTCAAACTACTGATTAAAAATGCTTGGTGAACCTCTGCATTTGTATTCATATCAGAAAGAAAATGTATCAGGTAGTGTGTAGTATCAGGTTGCCAAAACAATTTTATGGGGCTTGTGAAGCTGATAAAATGTGGCCTAGTATCTTATGACGCTAGAGGGCGTCATATTACTGCAAGTTAATTTGTCATTTTTGTATGTGATTTCCAGTGCTCTCATGTTAAAGAACAAAGGAATTTCACTGAGTTGAATGATTGTTTTCGCTATACAAAGTTAGACATTATCAAACTCTTGAACGATGTCTCTCAATAGTAAGTTAAATAATAGAATGGGAAAAGGTTTTCTTATTTCGAACTTATGAATGCACATATGTTGCTGAACGCATTTCCAACCACTAAGGTAATAGTATTTATGAAATGCTAAGTTGCCGGTCCCAATTTATATTCGAAGACAGAAAAAAAAAAGAAGTGATGTGCTGGTGTTGCGACTACAAAATGGGTAAACGCTCAACCTGGGTTATGGCTAAGGACAACCTATTTCCTTATATGGAAATCGAACGTCAGCTAAGTCACACCCGTCACGTTCAAGCACACTAGTCCTGTCCAAGAGCAGGCACTCAGCCATAGTCAACAACCGCTTCTATTCGTGACTATGTTCTAGGATAACTTATGTATAACTTATTTTGATAGCACGAATCATCTGGTAAGTGTAACTGAGTCTATGGTTGATATCACAATTTCGGCGGGGTGCGCAACGAAGATTCACATGACCCTTGGTTTTGAAACGGTTTAGAAAAGAAGATTTTTTTATTTTTTTTTATCATTGCAGGTCGGGTTCCATGAAGATTTGTGTTGGAATCTCACGTATCGTATCTTGTCTCTCTTGCTGGTTTAATGGAAAGCCTATGGGCTTAATTTTTTGTCGGCATTGGAATTTAGCTACGACATTACTGTTCATAATTTCGTCCTCACTTTATTCCTAATATTATAACAATCATATGTTGCTCTATATTTAAAAAATTTACATCCATCAAGAAATCAGAACGCAGACCTTGTAGAGTAGTAGCATTTACATAAAGTAATGTTGCAATAGTGTGGTAGCCTATAGCTGTTTATGTCCAAAACTGACCATATTATCATCGGGTAATTTGGAAAGTTAGGCGCGTAAAGTTTTAAAAGATTGACCAACAGATATGGCAATGGTATCTTGGAGAAGCGCCGACGAAGAGGTCGCCGATTCTCAAGGCACAATTTCCTCTCCAGCCTCTCAAGTAGGATCGTTGTCCATCTCCAGCGATTTAACGGGACATCTGAACCCGACATCTTCAATGGAAGTCCCCCCGACATCTCAAACAACTATTCAAGGCGTACCCTCAAGTAATTCGACACAATCCATTACGAACCAGACATCGAATAATACAATGGACAAGCAACTCCAGCCGATAGAATGCGTCGTATGTGGGGATAAATCTAGCGGGAAGCATTACGGACAGTACACATGTGAAGGATGTAAAAGCTTTTTCAAAAGGAGTGTCAGGCGAAACCTGTCCTACACTTGTCGTGCAAGCAGGAACTGTCCGATTGATCAACATCATCGGAATCAATGTCAATACTGCCGCTTGAAGAAATGTCTCAAAGTGGGCATGCGGAGGGAAGGTAAATATATGACCAGGCCCTGCATTACTCATTAGGCTATCTGTGTAGAACCCACCCTTGCACTTTACAAAATGACTGTGGCAATTTAATATTATACGCGGGTGTATCGGCCGTTAGTCCAAATGATTCTTACATCAGCCTATCTTGCTTGATTTTATTTTATTTTAGCTATAGTAGCTCTATAGTTTTTAAAACTGTATGCTGTATAGCTTCACATTTTCTTTTATTGTCTTCTGATAAAGGTTTTGCCTTGCATAGAGGCAGTTGTAGGGCCTACTCCATGTATTATGCATGCTGCCCTCATATTGTGCAAAACCTTATGAACCAAGTGTAACCACATTCAGCTATAGCTATATCAGTCATGTTGTTATGCACTTTACAGACATTCATATCTTTGATGTTTATCTGTTTTATTACAGCGGTGCAGAGAGGGCGAGTAATACCAACTCAGTCCTATCATGGCCAGTTTGCTTTGACAAATGGAGACCCTCTCCAGTGCCACTCATACTTGTCTGGATACATCTCTCTACTTTTGCGAGCAGAGCCCTATCCAACTTCTAGATATGGCACTCAGTGTATGCAGACGAACAACATTATGGGGATCGAAAACATTTGTGAGCTGGCTGCCAGGATGTTATTTAGTGCTGTGGAGTGGGCCAGAAATATTCCCTTTTTCCCAGATCTCCAAATAACGGACCAAGTAGCCCTGCTGAGGCTGACCTGGAGCGAGCTGTTTGTTCTGAACGCAGCACAATGCTCCATGCCGGTTCATGTTGCCCCCTTGCTGGCTGCAGCAGGCCTCCATGCCTCGCCCATGTCTGCGGATAGAGTGGTGGCTTTCATGGACCACATTCGGATATTCCAAGAACAAGTAGAGAAGTTGAAAGTCCTCCATGTAGATTCAGCAGAATACAGCTGCATCAAGGCCATTGTGCTTTTTACATCAGGTAAACACGCCAATTAAATAATTTATGCATGTGTGTAATCTAAATACAAATCTACAAACTTGTTTAAAGGGTCTTTCAATTAAAAAAAATGGAAGATGAAATCTTTAGTAGCCTATTATTATACTTTTTTTTTTAATTAGCGTGCAACAATAATTATGCTTTATAATGGTGATTCTGTAATCGAATAGGATGATAGTCAAAATAGGATTTCCTAAGAATGACCACATTCCTTTTTAGGAACATAATTTGTCTTCATAATAAGTTTTCTGAAACAGTTGGCTTAAAAATGTTAAATTACCCAAAAAGACTTTAAAAAGTCGAATGAATGAATTGAACATTAAAACAAACACAAACGTAGTATCAAATACTTATATATTATCTGAAATGATTCCTTGGACATCTGAGAGTGACAACCTTTCATTAAATAATTACTACACTGATTAATAATGTTGACCAATAAATCCCTTTCTAGTATAGTAATGAAGTTTACATAATTTCCTCATCCCATTTATACATCCCATTTTGGAATGCTTCACTGGTCCCCAAGCTTTCTGTGCACGTGTTTTTTTTTTTAACTGGGACGTGACCCTTATCTCACCCCTACTTTGTTGCTTACGTTCATCAATTGAGAAACGGTGCAGGCAACTGGAATTAGAAAAGAAAACATTTTGTATTGTAATAGAAGCCTTGCGTAGTATTTGGAATAGTAGTTTGGAAAGTAGCCATGGCTACCATTTGTATATAATTTAATAGATTATTATTTGTGTCCTCGGTCTTATTACTCTCTTGTGAGAAATAGCGCCATCTTTGATTTCTTTATACATCGGCAGCCCTACATATATTCTTGCATGAACTAATTTAACATATAGGCCTATTGAACTATTGCAGCGCGTCGTACACTAAAGCACAATGCGTTTGAGAGTAAATGCTGAAAACCAATATTGTTTTCTTTAATTTATTCGTTACTGTTTAAGACATATACTGCCGTTTAAAACACAAGCACACTGACCAATTATTGTTTGTTACATCTTTTTGTAGATGCCTGTGGTCTGTCAGACGTTACTCATGTGGACGGCCTTCAAGAAAAGTCCCAGTGTGCTCTGGAGGAGTATGTTAGAAGCCAGTACCCCAACCAACCAACAAGATTTGGAAAGCTATTGCTCCGATTGCCTTCTCTTCGCACTGTCTCATCTTCGGTCATAGAACAGTTATTCTTTGTCCGTTTGGTCGGAAAAACGCCAATTGAAACTCTCATAAGGGACATGCTACTTTCTGGAAGCAGCTTTAATTGGCCTTACATGTCAATTCAGTAGATATGAACGAAAGCAACTAGATTTCAGCAACTGGATTTCAAAAACTAGCCAGGGGGGTTTGTTTAAAGAGTAATAAAGAGAGTGACAATGTGGGTTCAGGCTCAAAATAGCCCATTATTTATTGGACTTGGTGAATATCGTGCTTAATGTTTTAGATATAGTTTTCCTATGTTTCAAAATTTTCCCTGGATGAGGAAAAATGCAGGGAAAAAGTCGGGTCAGTTATTTCCCGTTTCATGCGAACAGGGCACTTAGGAGATGCCTTTTTTATACATGTTTCAATAAATTCAGCACAATATTGACAATATTGTTTTAACCACCACTTATCTAACCCATGTATCCCCTTTATTATTGATGTATAGGTTTACAACACAGTGTTGCACCTCACTTTAATGTGGTGTTTGCCTGCATTTTTACACTCTATTAATTACTGAGGTTAAATATATTTTCAGATCCTCTTAAACTGTGGTTTTAAATTAGTCATATGCTATGTCAATTACAAAGAGATTTTATGATCAGTGTTTCATTTGTTAATCACTGCAGTATCTTGCATTTTTGTGCATGTGATGACTGCAACCGTTTACTTACAAGTGTGTGCTCGCGCGCGTGCGCGTGGCGGTGCGTGAGTGTGTGTGTGTGTGGGGGGGGGGGGGTGTATGTAAAAGAGAGAAAGAAGAGATATTATTAATTTACATTTGTTGGTGTTTACCTAATTTTAAACATCCATTCCTATTGTACTGTGAAAACGTATTGCTATCGTACTAAATTATAATTCATGATTTATAATAAAAAAGGTTTTCCTTTACAAATGGAAGCCTGAATGTCTTACTTTAAATTGGTTGTGTTAGTTTCACTATTGTCTCTAAATATTTACTTACACTATAAACAAAAAAGGATCAAAACAGTTTATTGGTTTGGCAGCATCAAGGCCTATATTGACAGGCATGGGGAGTTGCGGTAAGCAAAGTAGCCTAATAAAGTAATTGGTTGTCATGGAATGGCTCCATGCTTATGTCAGCTTATATGCCTTTATCAATGATATGTATTATTTGATATTTCAAAGGCCTCCTGCTGTAACACTCCACTGCATGTACCGGTTGAATGTTCCTCAACTAAGTGAGGCATTGTGGCTATAACCTCGAGGTTCTAAGGTCTGCACTAAGCTGAGTAATATCATTAAATAACTGATTAATTGGGCTTGTTCCATAGAAAACTACATAAAATTCTATACAATTCAGTAAGGTTTGATTTGGTGTTATGCTTTTAAGTTTTTCTAATATATGTAGGCCTATATATAGGTATAGGCCTATATGTTTTTCATAACATTTGTGCGATAGCTAAAAAAAACAAACGTGAAACCCTATGAACAGACCGTAAAATCAATCTCGCGCAGTATATTGTAGTCGACAAAGCGTAAATTCAGACCGCGGATTATCGTTGCTACTCTGGTCCTCCATTAATGTTTGGACAACGACCTAATGAGAGCTCCCTCGGTGCCGTGTCACTGTGGTTTACTCTCATCTGAGTGGAATATTCCTCTGTATAAAGTCTTACTCATCTATTAGGACTTTGTAGTTCACTTGCAGTCGACAAATTCTAGAGGGACAACTATTTTCTGCAATTGTATAGCTTCTATCTAAATATTAAACTTACTGTTCGTGCCATATTATGGCATCTAATGCCAAAAGTGTTTTTAATTGTGCTTCAAACAAAGCTGGCCTGCCGTGACCTCTGAGCCATATATCTTAATTATTGATAAATTTTGTTTGATATTTATACACAACTTTTTTTAAGCCTGCTCATGATGCGGAAAAGACTTCGGAAACATTTATTTAGTTAGAAATTATATTACACATTATATCTGTAGGCCCATAGTTGTTTTCTCTTTTGATATGTTTTCAATTTAGCGGAACTGTGAACATTTAGGCCTACAAAAAGTTATGGAACCAAACACGTCATAAAATGATTTCCTTTCTATTTGATTGAATTTGACATATTTTGTGCCGTTTGTTCGAAAATTTGAACTATCTTTTGCACAATTGTAAATACAACAGAAGGTCACGGCTAAAGTTAATACCTATCCTACAAGTAAATAATTGTGAAGATTCAATAAAATAGTTTGTGCAGATTAATCGATAACACGATTTTGAGCACTTAATGTATCTGAATATTATACTTTTTGGAAAATCTAACAATAACAAATATTAAACAGTCCTATCACATTGGTTGTTATTGTAGTAATGTAGTTTATATTTGGCAAAAACACACATTTTCATAATGTGTCATCTGCAAAAGTGGCTATTTGGGAATATTTCGATTATTTTATCTTTCTATTAGTTTCAATGCACGTATTTGGCTTGTTAAGTTACCAGAATAATTGCGATAAACTACATTAATGTTAATTACATTGAGCTGTCAATACTAAAAAGACACAAGCTAACAAGATTTTACAAATAAACCTCAGATATTTATGGAACAAGTTGAAGATCTTGATGATTGTGGTTTTTTATGTTATTATCTCATAGTACTATAGATGGTGTTTCTAAGCACAACTAAATTATGAGGCTACAATTGATTGTTTTACACAGGCACATGCATTTTAAAATAAACTTTTTTTGAGATGGCTTCGGGGTATATTGTTAAGCATGTATTCAACATTCAAGACGTAGAGATGATGTAGATGCCATTACATAGGAGAGGGACATTTATAGATCGATATAATAAGAGATATAAGTTGACAAACACAGAGAGAAAGACAGATATTGCTCACACATATTTTTTATATCGTAGGCCCAGTAGATATGTATATATTGATTATTAATGAATATGATTTTTATTTTATTTTCAAAATCCAAATCCTTTAAACTTTTTTCTCCTGACCTTTGCCATGGTCTTGTGCTACAGCCAAATTGCATTATTGTTTGATTTTGCATTCATGTGCTCTTGCCATTTATTGGCATTTATAATTATGTGTTAAAGAAAGTCGTCTGCATTTTTATAAAAACAAATTGTAGTCTACAAGGATTGTGGCCATCCATTAAGGACAATCTAATTAAGTTCAAGGTCCAGACCAACACTCAAGTTCAGGCCCGCAGTCCCACGGAGAACAGTATGAATCCTTATTTTTCTGTGATTTGGTGCTACACCTAAAAAAATTAAAATAAAAAAAGTCTAAAACCAAATAAAAATCCACAATGTTAGCACTGTTATACACTCAGTTATGAACCAGTAATTATTATGCATTTAATCTAAATATTTTTTGGGTAATTTGTTAGTTTTCCACCAGGATGCCTTATAAGCAGTTCACACTATTTTAAAATATTATTTTCTGTGGCTATTCTTTGAAATTTAATAGATTGTAAAGGCTATTATGATTATATATTTTATTGCTTTGTTATAACAAACAATAAGTAATGTTGGTGTACTCTCTGAAAACAGCTTGTCAGCCTATTGAAGTAATGAGGGAGCCTTCTCAAAATATAGAATTTTTAAATAGTGACAAGATCCAATTTTCAGAGTGAAGTTGAATGCCATGGTTTGTAATATATAGGTTGTGGAACATTGTAAAATGTTGGCCTAAATGCAACAGTTTGCAGCCAATGCATGTTGTCTAGAAATATGTATAGTTTCAATCCTCTTTAATAGACAGGTTGTGTAAAACAAAGTATGAAAAGACTTACTATTACAGTTACTATTACAATAAAAAGCATTTGGTCCTAAAACACGACTAACTACTACAATAAAAGTCATTCCTTTTATTAATGCTTCAGATAACGAAAATACAGAATTAGATTGTAGTATGTACTCATCATCAACTTCATTGTTACAGTGGACATTGATTCTCAGATTTTTGCAGATTTTCCCTATTTCCCCCACTCCTCTATCTCTCTCTCTCTCTATCACACATACACACAAACACACATACTCTCTCTCGTTCTTTCTACCTTTCTCCGATGAACTTACATAAAGCATTGAGGCGATCAAGGATACAATGAAAACACCATGTGTTGCATATTTTTGTTCATAACTCAATGTTTTTTTTTTCTTCTGCAGGTGGATATGCAATATGACAGACCAAAATAACCCATAAAAAGGATAGGTAGGTTTTTTTCTATCTTTTAATTCCAGCCCTTGTCCCTGAATTGCCCTTTTAATCCTTTGGTATGTGTCAGTGACATCACAGAACACCAAGTAGTTCAGTTCCCTCCTCTTGTGTCTCATAGTATAGTGAGTGGATGAGGAGACTCACTGGCTCCATTCAATGACCTTTGACATGGAGGCTGCTTTCTGCTCAAACATGTGAAAAAAAGCATAAAGATATAATGTGTTGGGCGTGAGATGGCTGAAACTGTATCCTCTAGCTAGAAATATAAAGAGTAGCCAGTGCTTTTTAAGTCTTTAATTCACTGACTAAAAATGAGAGGCCAATTAATTCTGCTAATGTTCAGAGACTACTTTGTTGTTGCTAAGAAACAGGTATATAGCCGAAAAAGTCTGAACGAGAAATGGTCTCCCTATTCATCAGCTCTTAGCTATTGTAGAACATTAAAGGATCCCTACGTTCAATTTTAGAATCACAGCAAAAAAAAAGTAGGAGGGAGTGCAATGAACAACCGTTTTGATGGTTGATGCAAGACAAACACGCTTTTCTGGCTCTCAAACGAGTGGAATAAATCGTTTTGGGATCTAGCTGGGGAGGCAGGAGGGATGGCAGGATTAGATATGGGTGTATTTTATTGGGGGTGGAGCCTGGTAGTCTATGAAATGGAGGTCTGGTGAGGGAAATTGAAAGAAACAGCGACGGCAGAGGAGGCGATATGTCAGACGCATGAGAAGATGAAGATTTGACAGGAAGGTGACAGAGAGTTCAACTTAAACGAGGCCTGTCGATTAGCACGGCTCCGGCAGTGACAGGTGGAATCTCAGGGGGACGTCTGTCACTCTGTCGGCTGCCAGTCTGGTCACAGCACAGATCACTGGGAACACATGTGGGCGGCGCCACTCATGTACAGAACCAACAATGTGGGCCGTCATTGGCCAGGTCCACCAGACAACTTGCCAATCAGAACTTAGATTAAACCTTACTGTGTAAAGAATGTGTAAAGTCAACTTAATCCCCACTAATACAATAATATCAGTGATTTCCAAAGAATCGTTTCAGGACCATGTTTTAAATCTGAAGGAATGTACAAAAGACTTTTAAGCTCATGTTAAACAGTATTTTTTGAAGTTGTCATTCACACTTACACAGCCATCTTTGTGGTTTTACGAATGTGTTGAGAGGGGCATGGTGTGATAGGGTGGGCAGTTGCAAAGATCTATTAAGATGCAAATCTTTCTGGTTGGAATTCACTAACTTTTTTGTTCAAACAGGGAACACACCGGGAAAGGGGCAACAGAGAGGGAGGGTAGGGCGAGGAACTCCCATACTGAGATTGAGAAAACATGCCACATCACACGAGTCAGAAGAAACTCACAAAAATCATGATGGTCATGTAAAAATAGACGAGAAAAAAATGCATTATTTTCTTGTCATGAACACAAGTTAACCAACGTGCTTTTATAACCATGCCTCATCACGACTGTGATTTACAGTATTTTACTGAATGCAGAGATGCAGAACAGTAGACTTTATTTAGCATGCTGTCATGGTAACATGACGGTACCACGACGTAGAAGAGATCTCATGGCAATTTGAGAAAAGAAAGAAAGGTTATAATAAACACCACGAAAGATGGGAAATTCAACAGGGACAACATTATTAATGTAAGGGAGAGCGGGATAGATAGAAATGGGTTTGTCATATTAACTTGAAGTAATCCGTAAGTCCATGCATATGTATGGAACCAATAATATACTTCAGATATGTAGTCATTTTGTAAGTACTTTGTGTTGTAGCCACATACAGTTGTGGGGTTTGTTATGTGCTCCATGCAAACCATTTGTAGTATAAATAACATACAAAAGCATAACAATTGTATAATGTTCAATAAATTGTCAAATATCTTCTAGTGTAATACCGTACTAGGTTTTTATACAGCTGAAGAAAAACTGATTATTTTAGAAGATGCATTGGCCATAATTTAGATACATTATAAAATTTGAAGTACAATATCATTTAACAAAACTATAAAGTAAAGATAAGTGTGTCTCCATTTAAATTAGTTTTTTACAATCTAGAAGGACAATTGTGTTTTGCAGTCATTAGAAGCATATAGAGAAAACAAATTCTTTGTTTTTGGTGTCTTGAAGACAGATTGATTTGATAGTATCATATTATATAGATTATCCATCAATGATCAATTGTGACGGTAAATATTTCAAATGACCTGAAAGTCCTTAATTCAACAGGAAACCTAAAAAATAAATAACATGATGGATCTGAAAATGTACTAGGCCTTAAATATTGTTTCTACTTAGAATTTCCTTTCAACATTTAGCAATCTCTGTGTGGGTGTATACCAGTCAGTGATTAAAGTGTGGGTCTATTCAAATAGTTAGTGAGGCTGACATTGTAAAGAATGGAAGAAGGTAATGGTTTTGGGATGAAGTTGCTTAAATGTAGCTCGATTTGAGATGAAAAGAAAGTGTGCTTTTGTTAGCTTGAAGAGTGGTGCGTAAAGACTGACCTACAAGCCATAGGCTTTGACACTGCTTCAATCCACAAATAGCAGGGGTGGTGGATGATATGTGATCTTAATGCCACAATCTGAACTCAGACTAACACCACATCAAGACCATTTCTGAATTAAAACATTTGTTGTCAACAAAAAAAAGGTAGTGACATCTTCACTGAAAGTAGGGAATCATATTTGATTTGACAGAAACGTAGGATGTTATTTTTATGATATCTGTTGGATTTTTGCCAATATAAGTTTCAAGCTTTTAATTTGACATTCAACTCAATAGAAAGACAGGCAAAGAGTGAGGCACAGAAGAGCAGCAGACCAGTAGTGTGAAAGCTGGGGCCCTGGGTTGCTGAGCCCTCAATGGGAGCCCCAGAGAGGTGACCAGTCTTATTGAGAACAGGTTACAGGGGGAAGGGAATGCTTTTGCTCTCTGTTTGGCCTCATGACCCACTGTCCAGCCTCTGCCGCAGTGTCTTTGAGACCCAACATATTTATTTGAGCCGGTTTGAAGAAAGAGGGTGGTGTTGCTGTCAGAATAAAGACATTGGTATTCTGACAGCTTCATCTGCTCTAAAGAGGAAGCCATGACAGGCGCACAATGTCGCTGCTTGGTACAGCCTCTTGTGCATGAGTGTCATATTTGAACATGCTGGGAATCTGGAAAACCTTGGAGAAACTGGACTCACTGCGTGGTACAATGTTAATATAATCAATTGAATACTTTTATGATTAACATGTTTGAATACCTAAAGCCATAACTATAGAATAAAGCATTTTAGATGCAGAAATTAGGGGATATGACATGACACAAAAATGGCATGTGCGCAGCATGCGTCATACATTATCAAATCGCTTTAGCCATGCAAGCATGATTATGCGGTGACATTGCAACCCACTGCTATCAAGGTAATATGCCAATGCACATACTGTCATTGTTCCCTATCAATAAGTCATTCTCTGAGCCATGCCACCGATGGCCATAATCCAACCCTCTACAAACTCATTGTGGTTGAGACAAAGAAAATGGAGAAGGGAACAGCTCTGGCAAATGCTGCGGCAGAATGCTGCCGCCACAACATCATCACAAGCCCTTTCAGCACACTCTCCTCCATCAGCTCAAATTACTGTCTGCTTCTAATTGATTTGAATAATAACAAAAGAATGCTTGTTAATGATGAACATAATTGTCCCAGACAAAAGGGCAAACAACACAAAACACACTTTAAAGTCGGAGGAAACAGAAGGCGACATCTTGGCTCCAGACGCTATGCAGGGAAGGACATTTCAGAACAGACATCCATATCCAGCAGAATCCCGTTCCATTATTCTGGTGCATGGCACATGGAACATCAGCACTCAAACACTTTACTATTAGAACCAAACAATGGACATTAGAATGTCTCTGTTGTAAAGTAAAAAAGGTTGCAGGTTTTTAATATGGTCAATAATAATCAACATGTACAGTATGTCTCGCAAAGGAAATGGCTTTCATCAGACACAAATGTGCTGAAATTAGTTACTATGTAGAATATACATTATCATGCTAATTGAGTTGACACAGCATGCATATACCATCTTTAAAATCTTCACGTCTGGTGTACATTTTTCAGAAAAATAAATTAATATTATTTTTGGCTGTAATTAAAACAACAAATGATACTTGACATGAATACGTTCTACATCAACTAAAAATCATTATGTGTGACTGAAGATCAGCTCCCACCCCCGAGTTTGCTCCATCCACCCCTGGCCAAGCCCTGGTGCTGTTGTTGGGTTGGTCACGGCTGTTCCTGTCAATGCGCTGCTGGTCCTGCAGCCCCCTCTGATCTGCCAGCCTGTCACACCCTCCCTCGCTTATTCCCCCCCCCGCCTCCATTGCAGTGCCCAAGCGTCATGAGATTACTGAAGCTGTGCTGACATCTCTATCAACCTGACCCACCACTGTGCCCTTTTCCTCTCACACTCTCGCCCTCTCCTCCTCCTCCTGCCACTACCATCCCAACCCCCTTTGCCCTCGCTCTCTAAGATCTGTCACTTTCTGCCCTTAACAGCTTACCACAGAAAATCTAAAAAAAGACTCAATTTAGTCTCTCTCTCTCTCTCTCTCTCTCTCTCTCTCTCTATTGCTACCCTGTTCTTTTCTAGTCTTTTCCAACTCCCATGCAACAGTATAAATGCTGTAAGTGCCCTCTGCAGGTTTCTCTGTGGGTTTCTGATTAGAATGTTGTACCTGCCTCTCTCTCTAGTCTACAGAATATGTCTGGTGCTGTTGTGTTGGTCTGACAGATCAAAGGAAACCCCCATTCCTCGGAGGCAGCTCGGAAAATATTAAGGCAGCCTAAAGTCCATCGGTTTGAGAAACCAGTCCAGAGAGAATTAATTGCATGTGTAATCCAGTCCAACTGGAAGAAAGATAAAGATTACTTCGCATGACTTAGATTTTATTTTATAATACACTAATTTGAGTTTTCCAATGAACTTTGTCTATGACAGCAGCCCAATATCTTTAAGACGTCCCTCAAGTGTTAGCTTTTCAGATTTTAGGCGGGTGTTTCTAATCTGCAAACAAACTTCAGATGAGCTCTTATTCTTCGATTCATGATTTGTTATGAAGCATGAAGTAACCCAGACTGTCACAGTTGGTAGGGGGTGTAGGCTCTAATATGCTGTCCATTAGCTGTCAACAATGACTGTGGTCTTCCATCCCATGGGATCACGGGGAAAGCATCATCTCATCCTAAGTCTCACACAGAAATCACACAGGCGCCATTGTCTCAAGGAAGCATGGGATCTTTTTGTGTGTTGGCCTCCACTGCCATTGGGAGTGGACTAGCCTTACGTTTGCAGTCTGTAAAAAGGCTTTCATTGGGCTAGGGCCGTGAAAACTGTGAGGTGCAAGCTTTGAATTAGAAGAAGTATATAGAAGCTATGGAGTAGATTTGGAGCAAGGGGCTCCCCTTCTCTCTTTCTCTCTCTTGCTCTACCTCTCAGTTGCTTTGGGAGTCCCCCTCCTCTCTTCTTCTCCCTGCACTGACCTCCCTTCTCCACCTCCGTTTAATAAAGCCTGGCTCTGGTCATTATTTTGGGCAGATGGAGACGGGGGCAATCCGTGAAAGGAGCTGGTGTCACTCCTAAGGAGAGGATGGTAGGGATGACAGAGAAGAAAAAGCAAATCAGAGAAAAGATCAAAAAGAGAAGCTTGCTTTTCATGCGCCTGAAAGCGCTAAAGAGGATAAGGAGCGATCGGGCCCAGGGTCTCCTGTCCTCTCTGGCAATTAGACTCAGCTGATGGAGAGAAAGGCATGAATGGCAGGGTTCAAGGCCCTCTCTAGGACTCACACAACAGGGTGGGGTTTTCCCCGACGCCTCCTTTATCTTCTCCTCCTTTCAGAGTGTCAGAAATGCAGCTGAAATATCTCCCGAAGAAGACAGCACAATCCCGATGCCACCGTCTTAATCACGGTGGCTGATGAGATTGGGGGGATGAGAATTGTTTGAGAGAAAACACACATTTTCTTCTTTTCACAATTCATCTTACACTTTATGAGGCTTGTGATTGAATGTGATTGTTTTATTATATATATTAACTCCAAATTAAATAAAGCAGACCACACGTACTTTAAAAAACAACATAGAAAGGAATTAAAACATTGACAATTGGAATGTGTGGAATTCACATTTATTATTATTTAATAATGCATTTTACATTTATAATAATTTTTTTGTAAAATACATCAGCACTGACGTACACAAAAACATTATGCATACCGTATATCATGTAAGGTTCATATATTCTTACAATGGTTTGAGCTGTTCTATATAATTCAGAAACAATTTTGATAAGAAAGCCACCTCCATCCAAGTCACAGCAATATTTCCCATAGGAGCCTATTACCATGCTCTACATATGCAAGATCTCCAAAAGGCTGTACATCATACTCACTGAGGGACAGACCGAAAGACATATGGCCTCTGCCCAGACTTTGTATTACGCTAAGACACAGGCCTATTTTGTCTTGAAATAATTAAAATTAGTGGGTTTTACATTTTCTCTGCAGGTTAAAAAGTACAATCACTTTGGTAAAGTGATAAATGTGAATTATAGTTTCTGAATTGGGGTAGTCAAGGTCTCAAAAAATACAGATTTGACCTGACTATTTTAAGGAGCTTCTTTAATAATTAATGATTTAACCCATATTTTAAAATAATTTTACTAACCAAAAAACACATTTAAACCTAGGATGCCTAACTCAAACCCCTCATGTAGAAGCAGAATTTACTGAAGAGTAGACTACTATAAGAACAGAAGGAATGATTAGAATAACACATCCAGCCTCAGTTAGCTTTCCCAAGTGCCCCCTCAACCAGGTGGTCCAGAACTGCAAAACGGAGCAGATCCTCTCTCAGCCTTCTAAAGGTGATGCTACTGGTCATCTTTCTGGCAGTCCAACTTATGGAGAATGGTGACCAAAAACAAGTCCCCTGACACTGAAGACATTGATATCAGCACCAGAATTGTGACTGCAAACACAGGTCCATTGAGATGCTGTGTCATTGATCATTGTAGTAACCACTGTTTGTGATGGAAATGCCAAATATAGCGATTCCCAACTCGATTATGAACATCGGCTGTTGATATGGCATGTCCAACATCCAAGGGTCAACTGACTGCAGAGACAAAGGCAAAAGGCTAGAAAAGAATGTTTGTAAAGTTAACAAAGTTGAAATAATCATATATTTCCATATTATGATTTGCATACTGATTAATCATTGTTAATTGATTGCCATATTAAATTGCTTACCAGTATACCACTATGTCCGGTCAGTTGGTAAGGGTTGAAAGTATGACTGTTTCACTCAATTCCTTCCACACTACGTCGTTGACTGGGTATAAGTATTCTGTGAATGTCCTTGGACACCGCTCTAATCTTAGGTACACGTTGGCATTGGAGGGTCCATTGACGAACGGGTTTATATTTCCTTTGTCAATGCTTGTGTTATAATTCCTTCTGAATAAATTCTTAAAACCTGATTATACATACTAAAATAACTTGAGGACTCTGTTTTCTTCAACAGCAATTGCTCAATAGCTGAGCCTTATTTGCAATGGAACTCTATAAATGAATTGGAAGTTTAAGCCACAGCAGTTGTCTAAACATTACTTCAATCTGTTAATAAAATGCATTGAAACAAGCAAAATAAAAACATTGAATTTACCTTTTTTTTCTTCCTATTGAGATAAAATGTTCTTGCATTCCTGTGACATATTGCTCCTTTCCATTTCTCAGCTGGTAATAGCCCAGGGGGTCTTCTTGAGCAAGTTCTTTGATGATGGCCTGCTGTGCCCTGAGTTGTGGGCTGCAGGCTCAGCTAGGAGGGCAGCAGGGGCAGAATGCTGGAATGACATAGATGGAAGGGCACCCATGGGCATCTGGAATCCAAGCCGAGCCTCTGGCTATGGATGCAGAGGCAACAGTGAGCCAAAACTCACCTGGCTCATTTCACACACTCTACTGTATAAGCGGCGGAAGAGAGGATTTCGATGTTCCTCCAAGGATTGTCTCCACAATCCTGCAGGCTGTCTATACAGATTATGCTGATGTATGGGATTAAGAACCCCCACTCAATAGGATTGGCAGCATTGGACAGCAAATCATCAATACAATTATGAATGTGTTTGATGATAATCCCACAGCAATCCACTTAATATGAGGGTGTTCCATAATCATGAAAATTGTAACTAAGAATGATAGATCCAACCATTCGTCATAAATTTAACTTTAGTGTGTGCATTTAGATCCTATATCAGATCTTATTATTTTTGCATTTCTTGAGAACCATTAAAAGAGACATACACATTGGTTCCTATAACACAAATGCATATCTACATGCTCTACATACAAGCAGTTAATAATCCTGTTCTGGCTATAGAGACTTGAGAAAAGAGGAGTGTGGGAGTCACAATAAGGTTATTGATTGGCTCCATTGCAAGTGAGACATAAATATATAAGGCATGAGCAAACACACAACCCAAGAGGTGCTCAGCAGCTATACGGTTTTTACTCAATTGGTTTGCAAGGGAGTGCATTTAGCCCCCCAAACCTAGAACGAGAATTAGAGGACCATTATTGGATGTAATTGGACCCTGCTCTCCTTCTCTCCCTCTTTCACTCACACCCTCTGGCTCTATTGTGTGCTATGTAAAGTGTCTCTCAGCACCATCATACAATGCGCTCAAGGCTGAATTTTCTAAGGTTGATATTGAATTTTAACCAGTCTTTTGAGACCTATCACCCACTTTATTCATGGTTAATCAAAATGCATATGCTACATCACATAATTCTGTGTACCCCCCTTGTCAGCTTCATGATTTTACTTAGTAATTTGGAAGCATCAGTATATACATTCATGCTCAGCATATATGTGTTAAATTGTCTTTGACAGTAGACCATGAAACCAGTGTATGTAACGGTGTGAAAAACATATGCAGGCAAGTTATCTTCACAATTCAATGTGTGTCCTGTAGGCAGTGAGTTTGATTGATATTGTCTGCTTATATTATTTATCTAAATACATTTCTTTAGCTGAGTTCATCTTTTTTATATGCACAGCCTGGCGATATTTCCTGATAATATGTGGGATATTTAATAAAAAACAATATACTGTATATCACCCAAAATAAATGTCCCACTAGAGATAAATCTGGTGGCATTATGCCAATGCCATCATCATTCCCATCATAGTTTTGAATCCCCAAATGAGGGTCGATGTTGCTTATGGCTGGCATGCAAATCCCTGTCATAAAAGGCATAAAAAGCAGTACCTGTGCTTTGCATGACTGTGTACAGGGCGGTTTGCTGTAGGCTGCTAGTCACAGCAGCTGAGAACAGGTCGTGGAGGTCCTCCAGTTTAGGCTGCCTGAGGCAGTGCCTGGAGGAGCACAAAGACAACAGGGAGCCTGGGTGGTGGAAAGGTCTCACAGAGCTGCTGCAGCTTTATGAAAGCCTAATGAGCTACACGTCAAAACACTATCCCACTCACACGGCTCAGTAGAAATAAAACGGAGAAAAGATAAAACAGCCTGCAGAGTGGTGAAGATAGAGTTATATAAGGAGAAATAGACAAAAAGAAAGAGACCACCAAAATATTAATTTACAGCCTTTTGTATTGTAAAAAAACAAGCAAAACAATACTTGTATCTGTGATCATTCTAAATAACGTAATCAGGTGTGCATAGATGTGAAGTCATGCCATTAAATGGTAAACCACAAAATAGGTATTGGCATTTAAAAATGTATTTGCTGTAGAATAATTTCTTAGCATGTACTGTAGTTGGCAGATGGAAAGAAATCTCACAGGCAGAGCAATTACACAATATTGATCAAATGTAACATTCCATAAATTCTGATTAAATATATTATAGATCAGACTCCTAAAATGTACTCCCTTTAATTTTTTTTTTTACAATATACAGTGCATTACATAGGTTAAGATTGTAAAAGTAAAATATATAGCAGCTTTTGATTGTCTAAATTAAAAGCAATAATAAAGGATTCTATAATTATATAATTATCCAAAAATAAATTTCCATTGATACGGAAACTTTTATTTGATTGACTTGTGTTTCACTTGCTCATGATTGCAAAAATAAATAATTGTTTTCACCTGCTTGGTATCCCTTAGAAAAAAAAAGAAATATTTTTTCTTATGTACCATGTGTATGTTTCCAAATTCCAATGGAATATTGGTGAAATCCATATATTTTTAAAGTAATAAAGTAATTGCATAACTTCTAGTGTAGTCATCTGCAGCATTTATTTTTTATTTTCTAACTTGTTCAAGCCCTCCTAGAAAGTGTGACACATCAAAAGCCATAGTTTATGAGATCTTTTTCCTCCTGAGTGGGCTGGAAGAGCTGCTGGCTTTGGGCTCACTGTACTGCACCTGTAGACAGAGACACAGAGGAGTGTGGTCAGGAGTACGTTAGCTCAGTGGAGCCTGGCAGATCAGGGCTGAGCAGGGGACAGGGCAAGGCTCTGTAGCCACGAGTCACCTTCTAAACAGTCAAACATTGAAGTTCAGGGTGCTAGTGACAGAGGCTAGCCAGAAAACCCAGGTGGATGGCGAGTTCAAGTCACGTCATGACACTAATAGTGACAAAGCAACTCATAATTCAGTGCTGATTGAGCCTGGGAACCGTCACCAAAGTGCTTCATATGTGTTGTGTACGGAACAAAAACACAACAGAAATTATACTGGGGGTGTAATTATACAGATAAAGCAAATTATACAGGTAACATTGAGGATGCCTGGGAGTTATTTCAGCAAGATGCAAAGTTGAGAGGCAGCTGGATTTGCAGCTTCCTGCATTCTAATCTGGGGGTTTACCTTTTGAACATCTGAAGGCACCCTCTTGAGGAAATCCAGAATTTCATTGTTTTCAATTGCATACGGTTTCCGTAATTTCTTTGTAAATTTATTGATACCTAAACGGGGACAAAAGGGGAATTCATACGTAGTAAATACTTCTAATTTCCAAACCACAAGAGATTAGTCACAGCTACTTTCATAAAATAAAATAATTACAAAAGAATGCTTAAAACTTACCCCATATCAAAACAAGATAGCGAACCGAGATAAAGTATGTAATGATTGTTAGTGCAACAAGGACGAAAAGTGCAAGGTTGGACAAGAATGGCACCGACCAGTTGAAGGTACTGAAAAAGTTATGAGGCGATTAACAGAAGCCTTGCTAGATATATGATATTGTGTTAATATTACATACTTAAAAAGGCAAAGCAAAGATATGAACAACACTGTACACATACATTAGGGAAAAGACTAAACAATAAAATGAAAATTATTATATAGACCAACTGTTCATAATAACATATACACATATGTTAAGCTATAAACACATAGAATGATAAAATAAGTGACAATAACAGGATGAGAATGAATGCTTGATTCTAAAAATCTCACTTTTTAATTCTCTCCCCAAAGCATGCAGTCTCCTCCAACAGGTTTTGAACCGTGAGGACGGTTTCTTGAACCATGTGTATTTTCTCCATCAAACCCCTCCTCTCTGATTCCTATGAAATCACAGCAACAATATATAATATTTGAACAGCTTCCTAATACTTTATCTAACCATTAAGAGGATTATATGTGGTATCATTAAGTATAGTATAAGATTATCTGTTTGGTAAAAATGATAACAGCCTCTCTAAAAATGTTGGTCTAACAAAACCAAAGGTTCTCCAAAGTGGCACTAGACTTTGCATTATCAAAAAGATGAAGTAGGCCATTTATCTTGGAGCGGTTCTCAGGCTAGCCTGAAGCAAAGAGCTCAATTCCCATGAGTAGAGAGCAGCATTAAAGTAAACATTGTAGGTCGGGGACTCTAGCTGATGATCTCCAGAAAAATAAAGACATGGGGAGAGGGGGAACCGGACACTGACTCATCCATGGCCATGCCAGACTTCAGACAGCCGGCCCTACCTCCACATCAAACATAGGGAAAACTAGGGGGTTGACAAAGGAACAGAACTAAAACAGAGGGATACTGGTCAAAGCGGTGGTTTTTGTCACTGTGTGCTTGAAGATTTGTGGATGTTTCTGCTAAGTACTGCTGAGATAGTCTCTGTCTGACAGGCTCCAGATGAGGCTTCTCAGCAGAGCCTCGTCACACAGCCCTGGGAAAGGCTGGGGCAGCCAGCATGCTGCTGGTAATAGCACAGTCACAGTCAAGCTTCCTACCGACCATCGCAGCAATTCCAAAAGATAGCGGTGTAACAAATTATCACAATAACGAAATTAAAATAAAATGTGTGTGTGTATGCATACTGTATATATATATATATATATATATATATACATATATAAATGTACAACACATGCAAGCCTTAAGAAAGCAAAGCAGTTTATTTAATTGTTATAGTAAAGCTATCAATGCAGGAGCTTTGCTGAGAAAAAAGTGTATTTTTGAATATAAACTTGAAAACACTTTAAGGGATTATCATGTCTTTGTCATGCCTGATTTGAATACCTTTGTAACTTCTGTTTATAGGGAAGGTGAGCATATAGCAAAGCACAAAAACAAAACAGAACATATACATAAATAGTTCACCTTTTCATCCTCCTCTTCTTCATCCACCATGTCCATATTATCCTAAGCAAAATACATGAAATGTTAGAAATAAGCAAAACAACAACTTAGGCTAGTGTTATGGTGCTCATAACATGTTAATGGTCTTTCCTGAGAGAACTACAGTATTATATAAAGCTGCATTGAACATTTAATATTGCAATGACATGTGCCTGGTTTTGTAGTTGACTCCCTAAAGAAAGCACAAGGGTCAGCTTCTATCCATAGGCTTTTACAGAACAACCAGCTGGGTCGCAGATAGCAGTTTAATTAACAATGAGGAGTAAAGCACTTTCTGAATATTTTTTTGCTACAGCACTTCACTATTGTGGTGCTTAATGTGGATGTAGCTGTCAGATGAGATGATGGACTGTAGTAGGAAGCATGTTCTAAAACCCTCTACATAAATTGGGCAGTGAATAACAGCTCGATGCGCTGACAGCATTGGTCTATGGGGAGCCTGTTGAGGCAAAGATGGCGGTGCAGAGGAGAGAGGCACCGCCTGTACTCACTAAGTCCTGATTGTCCTTTCCAGAGGCAATCTGACAGTAGTTCCATGTGATTAGCAGGACAAGGAAGAGAGGCAGCATGAAGAACTCCCAGTGCCATATTGTCACTATAAAGATCTGTAACAAAGAATTGAGAAATGAATTAAGGCAACTAAGACTTCAGTATCAAGGATTAAGCAGAATTTTTTTTTCAAAGAACATTAATATATAGTAAACAAAAGGTTGATAACTATTGATCATACATGTATAGGTAAAGCAGATGAAAGGCAACCTATAAATATCAAAGGTTTTCTTCCTTTCTAGATATTTTTACTTATGGTATACAAATGGCTATTCTGCTCAGTTGGCCAGCCAATGTGTGTACCCCTGCATATGCTTTGACATTAACCACTTATGTCTAATTGCTCTGCCTCTCTCATCTTGTGTACATTAAAGCTAGCAAGTGATTCACTTTAACCGCAGGGAGTCTGTGTGAACATGCCACAAGCATCCATAATCATGCTGTAATGCAGATTCCACCTGTGTGTGCTTTGGGGAACAGATAAAAGGATAAAGAAATATGGTTTCTGATGTCTCAATTGTTTGGCTAAATGGGGATATAAAATAATCCTGTCAGAACGGCATAGGCATTTGGAAGGCACCATGCCAATAGGTGTTGGGAAGATGTAAATGTTTTTATGTGCTAATAAAATTAAAAGTTAACATCTGGTGAAGGCATTCGCTCTCCTCTGAGGTACTAACTGTCATGCAAGATGGCAGATATCCACTGCCAGCTTTAATGTGCAAAAGCCAAGCACACTCTTGTCTCTGTTATCACATGCCAAAAGATAGACTGAAATAAAGATGAAACTAATTACTTGCTAAAAGGGATATGTCATATTCAAGGGGACTATGGAAATACTGAAAGAATAAGGATGGTTAAGAACGCTAAGTCAAGCTATGGTGTAAATGTTTACAGGAAAAAGGCACATAGTAAAGATTGTGATAGTGCTGTATTTAAACTTGAGATTAATATCACATACTTTTTTTAAAACTGTTTGAGAAGCATAATGCCATGTATAAAAATGAGTAAACACACTAAGGAATACAACCTTTTAAAAAATCAGCAAAAAATGCTTCTCACTTATGAATTTAAAGTTTACATTTTCTAATACATAAATCATTTGTATATATGTAACTGCAGATTGGTCAATTTATTTACATTCTATCATATTTTTGAGACAACGTTGACTGTGATCAGCTCTGCCATTGTATTTTGACATGTTTTAACGGTCTCTGTTTTAATTCATTCAGCCATTTATTCACTTGTCATGCCGAGTATTGTTATGGTTCATAAAACCCATGCCGTTCTGCAAAATAAAAAAGATTCCTTTGATATAAGCTTAAAAAGAATCTATAGCTACAGAGGCATGGTTTTTAAGGTTTCTTTTTGTGTACCTGTTTTAATATTTTAGAGTTATGTTATTGCTTTGCTTTTGATGCTGTAATTCAGTGTACGTTATGTTTATGTGCTTATAATAATAGTACATCAGGAATCCATCTTAATTTTGCCATGTGACTGGCCATATCTTCACATTGTTTAGTTGCGCCGGAAAATCATAGGACTTATTTTATCACATAATGGAAACATCTATTCTAATAACTGGCAACAGACACTCCTCGCAAACCATACTATTGTACTTCTTTACAACTTCAGCCTGTGTCAGGTGCCTTTGAGGATCTCTATAGTAGCAGAGAAAAGTATTAGCACCCTCTAGAGAGCAACAGCTATCAAAGCACATGGAAGTTAATCTGACCCATCAGCGTACACATTTATGACAAAGTTTACGCTGTGAAAGAGCTTAGAAAGAATGCTCATGATATTACAAGCACTCACTTTACTGTGCAAAATGAAGCTGTTTAAAGAATACACTGGCCTCTGTCTCATCCTCTCTCTGTCACTCACTCTATTGTCTTTTCAAACTATTTACAGCTGTTTTTAGGTTTAAGCAGTTGGCAAAGCAAGCTATTCTCGGTACAACCTACTAGAAGGAAGTGTAATGTATGTGTTATGGCGGTACTGTAAGTAAAACCACACACAGATGGGATGGGAGGTTAATGAGTTGTCAAGGAAGTAAAATAAAAATTGTCTCAACTCCAGAGGGACTCCAGTCTCTCCAGCTCAGGCTTAGCATCCCCTGGTCCAGAATAACTTAAAGAAAATGGCTGAAGTACTAAAAAGCTTTAAGGGAAATAGAACAAGGAAGCTACTTGCCAACTACGACGCAGCACAGCACTGATTAATATTCCTGCAAAGAGAGTTCAAGGAAGGGTGGCAGTAACTGCAGCTTTGTGGGGGGGAGATGCAGATTATGTGTTTTGTAAGGATCTCAAAAACCTACTAGAAATGCAACGACACTCCTCTGCACGCTCTCCCATTGGAAGCAGCTTTTGATGTACTGTAGCGTGGACATTATGGCCTTGTAGAGGTTTCGTACACGTAGGACGTTTCTGGACAGGATCTGATGGATAAAAAGGTCAACACAACGCTTTTCAATGTTGTTTTGTTCTGTTTGTAAGAACAAATTAATAGACACATCATTTTGTGTCATCCCACTATTAGTACCTATTAGATTATTAGACCTGGTCATTTTATGCAATTACGGGTATGATATCAAGCATACAAAAAATAGAACATACACTGCACATACACACTCCATAAAAACAACATATTAATGTACTGTTACTCACC
>JAVQIZ010165356.1:0-11355 GCA_036023535.2 Galaxias brevipinnis
GGGGCTGCACTGGAAAAACTGTGTTTGCTTTGGAGCTCCCTATCCCAGGCAAGCAGGAACATACACCTGCCATGTCTAAAACAGACTGGAGCTTGGTCCACGACTTCACCCCCATAACAGTCATTACATAACAACAGCCATTTGTGCGTCTGATTGGCCCATTTGGGTGGTTTTAAGGATCAAATCAGTCTGCGCAAAATAATGATTATCATATTAAGACTCGCTCCGTCGGGGGTTGGGCCGCTGAATGCAGGCCTTGTTTAAGACGGTCCCTACCAAATTATGAGTTAACGCCGTCTCAGTTGGGATTTGGAGTTCCGTCTTACGCCCGGCTGGGATTTTAGGATCAGGAATTTCAACTTCTCGAACTGTTATAAGTAGGTGCAGGCACGACTGCTTAGGTTTGGAGTTGGATGTGGGCTAAAAACCCCGGGGTTTAAAACAGAAAGTGGTGAAAAAAACCCGCATTCAATTGGTTTGATTATGGCATGTCGAGCGCTAAGTACGTGGGTGTTGCTACAGCGGTTGTTTTTGCCTTGATTTTTCCCATTTTAATTACCTGCTCAGCAGTGGTTGTATAAAGCAATAAGCACTAGCTCATTCAGGACGTGTTCCGTTGCAACACATCGCTTGGCAACAGCACCCACGCTGATCTCTGACAGGATGACGGGCAGTTTCACAACAACCTTATGCTGAGACCTGAACGAACAAACCCTCACCTAATCACATTTGTGCCCACCAACATTTTGCTAAAGGGAACATACTCCACTCTTAACACAGCGAGGCCAGATTAGGTTAGCCAAACGATAAAAACTGAAGGAAAATCCTATTCGGAGTATGACACTAAAAAGGCCCTTCTTATTACCGCCATGCGGTGTCAGATCATTGAAAACAATAAGGCTACTTGTGCTGAACCAGCACAGGCCAACAGCAGCCTTCCTTCACGTCAACAGAATCCTTCAGCAGTCTCACCACTCTCTGTTTTCCTCCAGTCAGTCTCACAGGGGAAAGGGTGGAGTGGAGAGAGCTCGTGTTGATGGCCATGAGCTATATTTTTGCCCGGTCACGTATGGTAGGTACACACACATAAACACACATTCACTCACACACACACACACACACACACACACATCTTAATCACTTCATTTCAAGGCAGCCGTCTATGCCAACAGGCCCTAAAGGTCCTGACTAATATCAGATCTTGTGGAGCCTTGCTGCAAAAGTAAAAGATCAGCTGACAGTTTCTTAAAAACAAGATACATCACTTTCATATAAAGTAGCCTATATGTAAGCAAAATGGTTCTGGTTAACAAGGAGTGGACAAGGAAATGACAGGACGCTTGCCGAACAATCACAGAAATATATTTTGCTTAGGAATGGTTAGAATTACTATCCGTTGCACATTCACCACTACCAAACAGGTGGTTTAAAAGACAAATCTCTGCATAAGCCAAAGCAATGGTTTCTTTGCACTGTAAGTGTCCTGATCAACGGCTCCCTCGCGTTAGATACCATCGGGCAATGAGTCTAAATCCCTAACAAATCACTCTTCTTGGATCTTCCTTGAGTCAACCGGCTCCTTGATGTACTTTTTTCTCTCCTTCCTTTGAGTTTAAGAGAATACCAGCCTTGTGGCACCTCTTTCTGGCTCCCCCGCCCCCCAGTCCCGTCCCCCCCACCCCCCCTTGCCGCCTGCCTCCACCGCAGCAGACAAAACAAGCGGGAGGTAGGATTTGTTTAGACAGAGCTCACCTGGCGCTCCGACACAGAAACAGTGATCAGCCCGGAGCCCTGGGGAGGAGCCCACGGGGGGAGGCGGGGGGAGGATAGAAGGAGAGTGAGGAGTGGGGGAGGTGCTGCTGAGACAGGAGTAAGGGAGTGGGGCATTAGGGTACAAAGGGAAGGAGAAGGGGGGTGGGGGGTCTATCCCGGGCCACTCTAAAACCGGAGCAGGATTAAGATATGAGAGGCCAGGAGGGCCAGGAGGGGGACAATAACAAGGGGGTGTGCCCAGAGGAAGGTAGGTGTGAGTGGGTTAGGCTGGAGGGAAGTTAGGTCTCTGGAAGGAAGTCGGCTCTTTCAAACTCATCCATTACAAAGCGTGACTCATCGCCGCCTAACCTGCGGAAGCGTGGCAGATTTCCAGTGACCGCTTTCAAAAGAGTTGGGTTAACAACAGCCTATATACCACTAATGCAGAACCTCATTTATAAGTAAACCTGGCATTATTTTTGCCTTGAAAGAGATGAGGCAGGCTTCACAAACCTCTCAGAGTACCGTTTTTATTCAGGAGTCTGCGTCAAAGAATCAGTCGACGGGAATATAATGGGAGGTTGCTTTTTCCTGAATCCTGAGCTATACCGGATCTCGCCTGAGCGCCATTTGTTGGGCTGCGTGAGGAACCTGTTCCCCATCCATTAGGGAACACGAGAGTACAAGCATGACCCACCGTTGACCGCTCGGGCTGGGCCAAACAAAAGAGTGTCCCCAACACAACCCTCACCCAGCACCAGAGGGGCAGCCATTGTGTCCCGGCCCACACCAACTTAGCATTACAGCACTGACAGCATGACAATGGGGGCAAACACGCGCCGACAACGGAGCGAGGTGTCCCTCTAAAACGTCACGTGGCTTCGTAGCGTGCAGGGGTGCAGGTGAGGTGAAGACGCGTGACCAGCAGGATACTTCTCGACCAAACGTTTATTTTCGATTTGGGCGCAACATGTGTTCAACGTCATGTCACTACAGATCGCGGATCAAGTGAATATATGGATTCCAAAGGCTGTCTTTCCACCACCCAAAAAAAAGCAACAGAGGGGACAGAGGGTCTCATCAGCCCTCCAGCCACACACACACACACACACACACACACACACACGCACAAACACACACATTAGCCAGGATGGTTTGACCTCAGATGACCCTTTGACCCTTTAACAGCCAGCTCTCTCATTGACTAGGGGTTAAATACGTCCTGGCTACAGGTTTATGGGGCCGAGAAAGAGAAGGGGGAGTGCTTTCACTGTAACACCCTGGTGGGTCTCTCATAAGGGTCCCTATAGAACCGCCCTGCATGGAGCATGGAAGGCAGGGCTGAGGGTGATTGAGTTAAATGTATACGCAGTGGAGAAGAGGTCACATGAATAGGCTCACTCTCTGCCTGGTAGAGTTTTATACTCATTACTCGTCTCATTATCCAGATAAAAAAAAAATTGTAGGATAGCCGAAACAGAATTCACTACTTGCAGTAAAGTGACTATACCATAACAATGATTTGGTGTTTTGACTAGCAGGTTCTTAGATATGCTGCTTGTTGCTCGGTAGCTACAGTAGCTAGCTAGGATATTAGCCCGAGGGCTCCGCAGATCAAACACTCACTCCGCACCTCTCATTAGTCATTCAAGCATCTGTACAGCGGAATAAAAGGGGAGGATAACAGAGAGAGAGAGAGAGAGAGAGAGAGAGAGAGAGAGAGAGAGAGATAACATTAAATTATCCACTGAGAGCTTATTTTTATTTCAATGGGGAACAGGTAACAGCTCTTTTGTAAACAAACCCTAGTGAAGCTAAGCTATTCAATAGCAGGTTGCCATGTTTTTTAAATACATTTAAGAAACTCCTCTCTTGTTAGAGGAACTGTTCAAAACACCCATCTGGAAATCAACAGTAAAGCGCCCTTGTTTGTCCCAAAGGTGGTGCTTCTTTTGATTTTCCTCCCGCCATGGTTACGTATCCAACATGGCATGGATGAGAGAATCTTTAAACAGACAAAACTGCTCAATGAAACCTTTAACCTTTAACATGCCCATTTGTCCGATGGATTTCCTGCAGACCGACCATCCAGCCTCCCTGGGCAGATGCAGCCCGGCATGGCAGATGCTGCCTGGGCTGTCTCAGTCGACAACTTCTGTCACCCTGAGGTTTGGCAGCACCTGTCAATCACAGGCCTGCTCCTCGTCTCCAGGGAGACTCCAGCTGGCCAAGAATGCCAGGGGCTGAGGCTCTCTTTGTCCCCGAGGAATTCTGAGGCAACGACTCTTAATTCACCCCAGGATGCTGCTTAGTCAGCACTTTCTTGGCATCGGGGAGTTTTGCGGAGTTTCTGGTGGGCGAGCTGAACTGCGGCGTGTGGAGGCTCCACTTTAGACCTCTGGGCCGGTATCTCATATCACTGGGGACTTTAGTAAGCCTGGAATGCAGGGAAGTATGTGACAATAGGGTTTCCTTCCCATCCCCCTTAGCGGAACCGAGCAGAATCAATGGACCATTGAAAGTCCAGTGGCCAAGCCCCCTAATCAATGTGTTTGTGTTGTCCCGAAGGCGGAGCGTTGGGGATTTCAGCAAATTAGCTCCGGCCTACAACGCAATGTTTTCATAATTGTAACTAAGATGGGATGTAGGTAAACCTGCTCCGATGGAAATCTGGAATAAACTGGTTTTAGTAGCGTGTTTCCTGATGTTGAACTAAATGCTATTGAATAACTCAATCGCATTCGGATGTATTATAGCAAACAAAGCTACTTGAAATGTGTTCAGTAATGCCCAGGATTGTTTTTCTAAGAATTAAGGTAGCCAAGCAGATCTTATAGCTATGAAAAAAACCTCTGTCTGACACATATGTTCATTAGGGACTCATTACATAAACACACGCGCACACACACACACACACACACACACCCACACACACACACACACACACACTAAACATCTGCTCTTTAACACCTTTCTCCTGCATGGCGTTTGTCCGCCCATTTCAAACCATTAGCAACCCCATTAGAGACCAATTCACACCAACACAAAGCTCCCTTCCTGCTTTATGGCACTGTAAACAAAACCTTCAATCCTGCCGGTAACCTGGCTCATTCCAGAGAACTCAATCTTTTGGTATAGCCTGACCTTCTGCTGGGCCGGAGGATCTAGGCTATTCTTTGGCTATTGTTTTTTTTTTCTGTACTGCATTGCTGTGCATGAATAGGCCAGGGCTCAAACTGTTTCTGAGAGTAATTGACTTATGTAGGATACATATATGTGTTCTTATCTATGCTATAAGGACTAAAGGCTATATTCTAAAACAGAGATCAACAAAGGGCTTTTGAATGTCCAAAATATATGGCCACATATCTGTTTTATAAGGTACGAATAGAGGCTATGTGTCAAACAAGACAATGGCTTTAAAATGTTAAACATTAACTACAAGTTACACTGTTATCTTTATCACCAAATGATGTATGAGTTATGGGCTTTGTTCAGAAATATGTATAAAATAACTGATATCACCACTGGGTCCAATGAAGTGTAACCCCTCTGAAACTTCCTTGTGGGTCATTCGCATATGCACATACTTCTGACAGAAAAGGCCTGGCCACATTAAAGATCCTTTCCTTATGTGTAAACCTATGGGCTATTTGATTTATGGAAACACACAGACAGACTGCATGCTGCAACATGCCGAAGGCATGGCACTGCAGTGTGCAAAACAACTTGTAAAAAGATTTTGGAAAGAGGATAGTACATTGTAAAAAGGTAAAGAACAATATCGGATGATGACTGGACTACAATCATGCAGATCACTTTCATTCTATCGCTTAGAAACGTATTCACTTGTATGGAAATACACATTCAATCTGGGACATAGTCTTGCATCAAACTGGAGTAAACAAGGCAGATGCAAACCTGAAAGCTCTGAAGAACCGTTTGTGAAGTCGCAGAAGACGATCAGGCAGGTTATTCCCAACACGAGCGCATAATTGATGGCTGAGAGAGTCCCATCTGGGAAGAACATCCTTGAAACATCAAGTTTCGGAGTTTCTCCTAAACAGTTAGTCCAGCAGCCGCTTGGGTTTAAATTCAGGTTGTACTTTGCATGCAGGCGATTTTCGGTTCCATGACTAATGCTCCGGTTTATCCCTCATCATTCCTGAATGAACGATGGAAGTTACGAGAGCTCGGACCAGAGTGTAGTGCACTGCTTTGCTCCTAATTCGAACTGCGTGTTGGGGTGGGAGTCCACCTGTAGGAGCGTGGTTCGCGTGGTCTCAAAGCCCACGATTTCTCCACCAAAGTGGTTATTTTTGGTTTCGATTCCGAGACCCACACGTTTATGTTTATAATAGATTTACCAATGTGGGACATAGTTTGGTCTATTTATTAGTTTGTTTAATGGAATAAGACTCTAAGCCTACTTCATTGCTGTTTCATCTCAATATAAGATTACTAAAATGTGATCTTATCAGATCCTACATGGATAATCAGTGATGTGCATATCCGCTTCACTACTTCTATCCTCTTCCTTATTATTTAGACTTATCTACCTAATCCTCATATGCTTCCCCTTCATACACCTACCCCACCTCTTCCTCTTCCTCCTGCCACTCCTTCTCTTCTTTCTCCTCATTCTCATCCTCATATTTTTAAATCACCAGCAACTATACCACCAACAACAACTATCCCTTGGAAAAGAGTTTATAGAAGGCTTGTGTTTATTGTCATCTAAATTAGGGATAATAAGCAAGTTATACTATCAGATGTCTAACCACATTTCATACTTTTATTGACTCATGGTAGATAGTTCAACAGCGACATCCTGTGGACAGAACTATGAACAGTTTACCATCTCCTTCGATTTGTACTACTTTGTTCCATTCGGCCTCCGTACGAAATCACATGCGACAATAGCAGAAGGTCAATCATGGCAGTCTGCGCAAGTAGACTTGACAAAGTTAGATGTTCAATACGATTATTACGGAATATACAACATCAAAATGATCGTAAGTTAAACGCTGCTTTTTCAAAGGTTATGTTTGCTTTATACGCAGTGCTTGCTGCCCTGCCAAAAATGCCAGATTGTATCGCAGACCTAGCTGTCAAGCTAACTGTATTAGCTGGCTACCAGGGCTTTACCATTAGCATTAGATGACATTCATAGTAGTTAAATGTGCTGTTTAATAATGCACTACCAGCAATCGTACTAGCAATTCGTCTTACATTTTGTCCGTATGTGAAATGTTCACAACTTTAGGTAATAGATCAATCTCAAGGCAAATGGCCTAATTCGGTATATAATGTTAATATTAGAATGTTTAGGAAACATATAAACATATGTGCTTTGTTGCGAGGGCACATTCTTAATGAATGTACCATACTTAGCCTATGCATTATACTTGAAGAAAAAAACTGTCTCCAATCGTTGCATTAGTCAAATTACTTAAATGCTCGTAAACAAACAACTGTATACAAAATGATGTCCAAGACTATAAACAATGAAGGCGTCTATTTCGAATATAATAACCATGTTTATCAATAGAACAAGATCTAGCCTTACAGGTCTCTCATTTGAATAATACATAGTGTTACTCTTTATCATATTCATAACCCTGTATACATAATAATAATGACATTCATAGCACCAAACCGTGGAAGAAATGTGCATTAATGTTCTTAAATCTGCACACCTTAGAAAACCTAGCCTCTGTGTTGCTCTAGCCAGCCACTGAATCAAAATTGGAATTGTCATGAAGAGGTCAACAAGGTTTTTGCTTCTATTAGTTACATTAACATACATGTAGAAAGGAATTGACTAGTAAGGAGCTCGGTTGTTTTCTGGTTGATATCGAGGTATAGTTTTTGTTTCTACCTAGGGTTCCTGTCGACATCCATGTCTCGCCTTGCTCTTGGCAATGACGGGGGTGCAGAATCAACATTCGTTCCTCCACCCAAACCTGTCATTATTGACAAAACACAATCGGAGGCTTCACTACGAAAGTAAGACGTGTTGATGTTTTCCTTTTCATTGGAAACTCTCTAATGCAATTTAGATGCGCGACCGAATGGACACTTTCAGTTCTCATGCAGAGTACCATCGATGTATAGTTAAACCCAAAGAGAATTGACAGCTTGAGTCCTTTTTTTCCTGTAAAAACTGAACTTTCAGAGGACAAGTAGATAAACTTACATGCTCTTAATTGGTTGTCTCTGCATGCAGGTTTTTGAGTCCAGAGTTCATCCCGCCACGACAAAGAACCAACCCTTTGAAGTTCTTAATGGAAAGGAAAGACATGATCCAGAGGAGGAGAGTGCTGAACATCCCAGAGTTCTACGCCGGTCAGTTACCTTTCTTAAAGGTCGTCAATGTCATTAGCTTCTGGTTCACAGTGGTTGCTGGTGGCATCGTGTCGACAGGCCTACCGTGATCCGTGTGTCTTATCCTTTCAGGGAGCATTCTGGCTGTGACCATGGCAGACCCTCACGCGAGTGGCAAGGCCAACCGCTTCGTGGGAATCTGCATCCAGCGCGGGGGCAAGGGCCTGGGCGCCACCTTTGTCCTGAGGAACATCATTGAGGGGCAAGGTGAGGTCCTTTGTCATGCTGCCGCTCCTGGAGAAAATCAAAGCTGGAGTTAAGATGAACCTGTGGCACCTGTCTGTAAACCTTTAATCTGTCTAATCAGTGTACTACCACTGATTGCGTGCGTGCCTTTCCCCTCGGTCTAGGTGTGGAGATCTGCTATGAGCTCTACAGCCCGCGTGTCCGCCAGGTGGAGGTGCTGAAGCTGGAGAAGAGGCTGGACGACAACCTGATGTACCTGAGAGACGCCCTGCCCGAGTACAGCACCGTGGACATGGACATGAAGCCTGTACCCTTCTCCCCCATCGGGGAGGTGCCCGTCAACAAAGTGAGACAGACCCTAACCCTAACGCTTATAAACCTGACCCTAACGCTTATAACCCTAACCCTTCTCCCCCATCGGGGAGGTGCCTGTCAACAAAGTGAGACAGACCTGACCCCTAACCCTAACCCTAACCCTAACCCTAATGCGTATAACCTTAACCCTTCTCCCCCATCGGGGAAGTGCCCGTCAACAAAGTGAGACAGACCTGACCCTTAACCCTGACCCTAACCTTAACCCTATTCTTATCCCTATTCCTAACCCTAACCCTTCTCTCCCATCGGGGAGGTGCCTGTAAACAAAGTGAGACAGACCTGACCCCTAACCCTAACCCTGACCCTAACCCTAACCCTGACCCTGGGGAGGGGTGAGGCCCTGTTTTATCTTACAGTTAGCTTGACCCACAGTCTACTTTAGGAGCAGAATGCACTGCTGTGTCGACGCACATAACTGTTTTGTATTATGGTCTTGAAATGCACAGCAGAAACACGCAGCAATACGGCATTCAACGTCTGTCGTTGAACAAGTCAGATGAGATCAACGCAAATCAGTCTATTTTGTGTCTTATGATTATTAAATATGATTGATATTGGTGAGGGTTGTTGTCTGTGACCGTACACTCACCGGCTCCCCTCGTCACCCCCACAGCTCCGCGTCCGCATGCGCCCCAAGCCGTGGTCCAAGCGCTGGGAGAGGCCCAAGTACGCCGTCAAGGGCATCCGCCTGGAGCAGCACCTGAGCCCGGAGCAGCTGGAGCACGCCCAGAAGTGGAACGAGCCGTGGCACGAGTACGACATGCTGAAGGAGTACGACACCGCCCCACTGGAGGAGCGCATCCTCAAAGAGGTCCAGCAGGGCATGAGCAAGTCATGAGGGGGCGGGGGGGGGGTCCTGTCCCCAGGGGCCCGGGGCCCTGCACCAGCGTCCGTCTTACCCGGGGGGGTTCGGAGGGCCGGGGAGTGAGTGGGTCACGTTGCCGGGATCACCTTGGAGGCGGTTGGTAGTGCCTGTTGTTGACAAGTGGGTTTGCACGTGCAGCCAGGACTTAATGGACATTTTCGAAAGGACTGACATAACTTGTGCATGGTTATCATGTTAGGAACGCTCTGTTTTTCTGCCACCTCGTGTACTCCCTACTCCTTACAGTCGTACATGTCACGAGGCTTTACACAGTAGACAGGGACTGGTTTGTTTTCTACCGTCCTGCTGTACTTCTAGAAGAACCCTGTTTGTTTCACTGTGCTGCGTCCCTATTCTATGAAATTCAGCAGTCGTTTCTAATTAAAAGCAATCAAACATGTCCTCTCAAAGCCTCTTTTTTTTCAAATTAAAGATGTGTGTTACCGTATGAGGATACTCATCGTCTGAAAAACATTGCACGTAATCTCATAAATTGATGGCTGACATTCAATTCAACGTCATTATAGCTCATTCTGAAATGCACTTAAAATCGTCAAAGCTATTTGGTCACATTGTTATCAGTCTATCTCGACAGTCTATTCATTTATATTAGGAGACAATGCTATTAGCATAAATTACTGAAGATCATTGCTCACCAAGCAGTAATACCAGGTATTGCCACTAGGTGGCGATCGTTCCCCATAAAAAAGTTATGTCAGGAATTTGCCTCAACTCTTATGTACAATTTTTGAAAAGGAAAGTAAGAAAAGTAAGTGCTCGAGTAAAACATTAGCAGTGTAAATATATTTTCAAGAATAGAAATGTACTTTATTTGGGAAAAGAAGCTGCATGGAAAGCAGCACTCCCAGACATAGACAGCCACAAGCGTTTGACTTTCGGGGATGGAAAATTGTGGTTTTTGCGATGGCGTGTTACAGAGTGTTGGTTAGTTAGCATCGTATAAAAACACTTGTGCCTGTGTGTAATGTCTGCAGCATGTGTGTGTGTTTGGGCACTCAATGAGTCCCTGCACTCTAATTTCTCCACATTACAGGATGAGGCGCAGAGAAAATAGCCTCTAATACAGACGCGCCAGATGTGCACCGCGCTCGTAACGGACCACACAGCCTGGCTTTCTGTCTCTGCAGTATTCCACAAGGAAACGCCGGAGAAACAGGCGGCTTGTCACGACGAGCACGGAGCCTAACTGTTATTGTTGTTTCGTTTTGAGGACCGGATCGTCAGGAAATGCGACGGTTCACCACCGGCCTTTCACCTGAGCTAATCCCTCTCTTCCTACCACCCTCCCTCCCTTTCTCCCTCGCTCGCTCTCTCTCTCTATCGCTCCACTTTCTTCTTGCTCTGCCTCGCCTCTTCCTCTGACACGGAAGCTTGGTAATGTTCCGTGCAGGACCCCCCCCCTCCCCCCCCTCCACTCCCCCCTATGACAGTCACTTTCAGCGGTGCTCTCATAATGGTCCCTCGGGGTGAGTGGGTAGGTGGGGGGGGTCAGTCCCACCTGTGGGGGTGAAGCCCCCCTCTAAATCACCTCCATCTCCACCTGTCAACACGCCCCCTCTGGGCCCACCAACGTGTTGCCCTCACGTGTTGCTCTCCGTGTTCGGGAACCTTCGGATGCATTCCAGGCCGACACTACGGCGACTATGAAACAGTTTGGGCTACACAGTAACCTAGAGCCCTTCCCAGAGCACAGCCCTGTGTGTGTGTGTGTGTGTGTGTGTGTGTGTGTGTGTATGTGTGTGTGTGTGTGTGTGTGTGTGTGTGTGTGT
>JAVQIZ010165380.1:0-53879 GCA_036023535.2 Galaxias brevipinnis
CTCTCTCTCTCTCTCTCTCTCTCTCTCTCTCTCTCTCTCACTCACTCACTCACTCACTCACTCACTCACTCACTCACTCACTCACTCACTCACTCACTCACTCAATTTAATTCAGTTCAATTTCAATTTCAATGCTTTATTGGCATGACTGTACACAAGTAGACAATATTGCCAAAGCAGTTAGCAAAATAATACAATCTATACAGACAGATAGATAGATAGATAGATAGATAGATAGAGAGAGAGAGAGAGAGAGAGAGAGAGAGATAGGTAAGACTCACTCTCTCTCTATCTCTGTATCTCTTTCTCTCTCTCCATCTGTCTCTCTTTCTCTCCCCCTCTCTCTGTCTATATCTCTCTCCATCTCTCTCTATCTCTCTATCCTCTCTATGTTTCACTCTCCACTTCCCACTTCCTCTTGTGTAAAATACCTTGCTCCACTGCTCTATTTAATTGGCAGATCTGTCGGCTTTACATGAATCTTTGTAAATTATGGAACCCCCCCCCCCTCACCATAATCTCTCTCTTCAGATAGTCCCCCCCACCCATTGGCTCAGCCGGCGGGGCGTGTCAGGGAAATGAGTCCTAATTGGAGGCAGCCGAGGGTCGCCGGCCCCCTCAGCTGCCGCTCAGAACCCCCCGGCCCGATCTCCGTCCGCTCGGCGTGCCTCGCGTCTCGTCCTGTGTGTGTGCTTGATCCTCACTCGCCCTAAAAGCCCACGTGCACCCACGCACATACACACCCAGAAGCGCGCACACACACACACACACACACACACACACACACACACACACACACACACGGGCACAAGTGTTTTTTTAGCCTTTCCTCTGCCGTCTCCCTCCCTGATTGCGCCGGCACTTCGCTCGCTCTCCCTCGACGAATCGCTCTCCTCCGGTCTGTCCCGTCCAATCAAGGCGAATGTGTCTTATCGTGCGCACGTGCCTTGTTTACGTCTCGAGTGAAGATGCGCGCATACATATATGCATGGAACCGGACGGCATATTGAGGGGTCGTGCTGCTGGGAGAGGGAGAGAGAGAGAGAGAGAGGCGTATAGGGGCTGGAGCAAAAAAAAAATAAAAAAAAAAAAAAAACGAGACGGAGCAACGGCCAAGGCTGTGTCTTATACATCATACATACACACATGAAATAAAAATGAAAGGTTGTTGTGTTGCGTTACGTTCCTCATTACCGCCACTGCCTGCAGTCTCGGCGTGTGTGTGTGTGCACGGAGAGACGGGCCGAGCGATTGGTTTGATTTGGCTCCTGCTGAGGAAGAGGAGGAGGTGTCTGGAACGCTCCCGTCAGTGCGCCGATCCTCCCCCTGGTTCCTGGCTCTTTCCTGGGGCTTTTCTTCCTCTCCCTGTCCGTCTGCTTTGGCCCCTACCAGATCCTTACCTTCTACCCCCCGCAGAGCTGCACCTGTCGGCTCCGCTTCCTCCGTCCAACCCCCCCCCCCCCCCATGGAGGAGAATGTGCAATGTGTGGAAGTTGTTTATGCTCGGGATGAAGGGTGCTGTATGTATGTATGTATGTATGTATATATATGTATGTATGTACATATCGTCGCGTGCCTGTGACTTTTATCACCGAGGGAGAATCAAGGTGAACCGGTAGAGTTCACAGAGTCGCTGGTTGACGGACCACCCCTAACCGTCCCGTGTTCTCCCCGTCCCCCTCCCCCCCTCCTTCAGGCTCTCCTCCGGCCAGCGGGACGGGCACCCTCCAGATCTACCTGATCGACATCAACGACAACGCCCCCGTGCTGGTGCCCCGCGAGGCGCAGATCTGCGAGCGCTTCAACCGCAACACCAACGGGGTGAACATCACGGCGGTGGACGCCGACATGGACCCCAACGTGGGGCCCTACGTGTTCGAGCTGGCCCCGCAGCCCTCCAGCGTGCGCCGCAACTGGACCATCACGCGGCTCAACGGTGAGGGGGCCGGAGGGCGCGCAGCCGGGCTTGGGGGGGGGGGGGGATTGGGTTATGGAGCCCCAAAGAAATTCCATAAACGCTGGAAGTTCACAGGCGTTGGACAGGGGTGTCATAGATGTTGTCCAGATGTTCGGCACGTACAGTTGCCATAGCCATAGAGCAATCTTCACAAGTTATTATTGTCTCTCCCTCTCGCACGCGGTCTCTCTCTCTCTCTGACATTTCCCATATTCAGTTCACCGGGGGAGTGAAATGACATCGTAAACACAGCCTCAACGAGCAAAACAAAGTAGCAAGCTAACGATAACACCATCTCTCTCTCTCTCTCTCTCTCTCTCTCTCTCTTTCTCTCTCTCTTTCTTTCTCTCTCTCTCTCTCTCTCTCTCTCTCTTTTTTTCTTTCCCTGTCCGCCTCGTCCCCAGGCGACTACGCCCGGCTGAGCCTGCGCTACCAAGTGTACCTGGAGCCCGGCGTGTACGAGGTGCCCGTGGTGGTGACGGACTCGGGCAACCTGCCCATGACCAACCGCTCCGTGGTCAAGGTCAAAGTGTGCCCGTGTGACGACCACGGTGACTGCACCACGCTGGGGGCCGTGGCCGCCGCCGGCCTGGGCACGGGGGCCATCATCTCCATCCTCATCTGCATCATCATCCTGCTCAGTGAGTGGCCCGCACACACACACACACACAAACGCACCATATATGAACGCACACACATGCGCACACACACACACATACACACTATACGTAGACTGGAAGTGCTGTGTATGGTCCTGTTGTTGTTCCCACTAATACAACACGTTTTGTATAACATGGTGGTATAGCATGGTGGTATAGCATGGTGGTATAACATGGTGATATAACATGGTGATATAACATGGTGGTATAGCATGGTGGTATAGCATGGTGTTATAACATGGTGATATAACATGGTGGTATAACATGGTGGTATAACATGGTGGTATAACATGGTGTTATAACATGGTGATATAACATGGTAGTATAACATGGTGGTATATGGTGTGTTATACAGGCATGGTGCTGCTCTTCATGATGGTATAACATGGTGCTATATAACATGGTGGTGGTATATACCATGGTAGTATAACATGGTGGTATATGGTGTGTGCTACAGGCATGGTGCTGCTCTTTGTGGTGGTATAACATGGTGCTATATAACATGGTGGTATAACATGGTGGTGGTATATACCATGGTAGTATAACATGGTGGTATATGGTGTGTGCTCCAGGCATGGTGCTGCTCTTTGTGGTGTGGATGAAGCGGCGGGAGAAGGAGAGGCAGACCAAGCAGCTGCTCATCGACCCGGAGGACGACGTCCGAGACAACATCCTGAAGTACGACGAGGAGGGCGGCGGAGAGGAGGACCAGGTACCAGGAGTGTGTGTCTCTTTCACTCGCTCTCTGTCTCTATCACTCTCTCCCTCAATTTCTCTCTCCCTGTCTCTTTCCCTCACTCTCTCTCTGTCACACTCTCTTTCTCTATCACTCTCTCTGTCTGTCTCTACCACTTTCTCTTTCTCTATTACTCTCCCTCTGTCTCTCTCTTTCACATTCTCTGTCTCTTCCTCTCTCACTGTCTATTGCTCTTTCTCTCTCTCTCCCTCTCTCTATACCAATTACTTTCTCTTTCTATTGCTATCTATCTCTTTCTCTCCTGCCATCCCAATCGCTTCCCATCTCCACCTCTCTCCCTCTATCTCGGCCTCTGTTCCTGTCTGACCGGGCCGGTCCTGTCCCCGTGTCTCTGATCAGGACTATGACCTGAGCCAGCTGCAGCAGCCTGACTCCCTGGACCACATCATCAGCAAGCCTCCAGGCGTCCGCAGGGTGGACGAGAGGCCCATCATCCCCGAGTCCCAGTACCCCATCCGGCCCGTCATCCCTCACCCCGGAGACATAGGCGACTTCATCCACGAGGTGAGCGTACAGCGCCCACACACACACACACACACACACACACACACACACACACACACATAACCGTATCGACAAACGCAGAAGAAGGAAATTACAATGCCGTGAATACAGTATCACTCGGGGACCCTGGACTTTTATCGGGTATGTGATTAAGAACGGTTATGGTGGGATGTTTTTACAAGCCTCACTAAACTGGGTTTCCTGGAACAGCAGATATGTGGTTTACCTGACAGCTGTTATCACGTTTACCCACTCGAACACACACACACACACACACACACACACACACACACACACACACACACACACACTCACACTCAAGCCCATAACCCCAATCTTGGCACTCTCATGCAAGAAGGGTTTGATTGACAGGCTCATGACAACGCGTTCACACTTGAGAGGTGTTGGCAGCTGTTCAGCTTTGATCCATTCAGGCTTAACACACAGACACACACACACACACACACACACACACACACACACACACACACACATACTTGAGTTTGCTCCAACAAGCTGGCAAAAACATGAACACACCAACACATGGAGCTTCTGCTGCCCACCTTGTCCTCTGAGACTTCCGGGGAGTTTTAGAACTCTGCCCATGACATCCACACACAGCGGCTGGTCCTTACTTCTGTCCTGCTCAACACACGAGCAGCTGCCTCCAGGTAAAGAGCCTGGCCAAGCCAAAGCCAATCTGAACCATGAGCATTCTCTGAAAATTGTGCTCTTCACTCTTTACTTATTTGTTTTTTTTTGTGAATGTCCGGCCTCCAGGCCTGTGCTGGTCCCACACCTCCTAACTTTCCGGTCTCCTCTCCCCCCACTAGGGTCTGCGGGCGGCAGACAATGACCCCACGGCGCCCCCCTACGACTCCCTGCTGGTGTTCGACTACGAGGGCAGCGGCTCCACGGCCGGCTCCGTCAGCTCCCTCAACTCCTCCAGCTCCGGAGACCAGGACTACGACTACCTCAACGACTGGGGCCCCCGCTTCAAGAAGCTAGCCGACATGTACGGCGGAGGAGAGGACGACTAAGACGCCCGCGGGAACGCGCACCGACACCCACACACCCACACACACACACACACACACACACACTCCACGTGCACCCACACACTCCCCACGTATAGCCCCCTGCCCCCTCGTCAGCTGGCCTGCCATGCCTTGTCTGTCTCTCCGAGCCCGCAAAGAGAAGAGAGGGAGAGAGAGAAAGAGAGAGAGAGAGAGAGAGAGAGAGAGAGAAAAACGACGCCCTTTCAGAACACACTTGGCAACACTCCGCACACACACATGTCAACCGATCGACCATGCGACCCTTCCGATCAAGCACGTCAGGGGGGGGGGGGGCTGTGCCGAGAGGCAGCTGTGGGTCTGGTCCTCTGACCTTTGCCTGCTGGAAAACTGCCGCGAGACTCAATCTGAAGCGCTGGACTGCAGGCTTCGCTTTTTAGTCCGTAGAACCACAACCCCTTTTTATTGCTTCTGTGTTACGTGTGGAATTATGGTTTTTTTGGTCAGCGTTTTTCTTACTTTCCCGTTTGTTTCGCTTGCGTTGTCCCTCCTCCCTCTCCTATTGACTCAAGCTGTGACCTGGTGGGGGAGTCGAAGGGTCTGGCCCACTCCCCTCCCATCCCTATCCACTGCTGTTAGTTTGAGCTGAACTGGGAACAGAGAGAACAAAACAAATGTATAAATTATATGACACAAAGTCCCCGTGTGTGTGTGGGTGTGTGTGTTTGTTAGGGACCTGCTCCATCGTGTCTCCTGAACTTGAATTCCTTAGAACAGAAGCACTGTTGTTTGAAGTGCCTTCAGTGGTGCGTACATCGAGCAGACCCTACGCTAACTCAGGGTGGCGGCCATTTTCTGGGGCTAGCACGCTAAGCCCACATTACTGACCCTTCACCCTTTAACTTTGACCTTTTCGACCCTTTCCCCCTCGTGGTCTCCGCGACCCTGCCGGACCGCGGGCATGTATCTCGGTGAGGGAACGGCGTGTTGGACGAGACAAGAGTGCCCTGTGACAACGCTCACCGTCTAGTTAGTTAGACAGATCTCCAGTTTGTCTTTTGAATGAAATGGGCAAATCATGGAATTTGTCCAAGCAGGCACCTATGAGGCAGCCTAAGTGGGTTTGCAGCGGGTAGCACGATGCATTAGGACCCTGTGGATGGATAGAGGAAAGGACGTGAGGTGTCCCTGTGTGTCCTCATTGGCTTTGACAGCGGGGACAGTTTGTTTTGTCTCACGTCATGCGTTTGGACACTTCTAACTCAGTTAGGCTTGTTGTTACATGGACGGGGGAGGGATGCGGGCTACCTGAGCACCGGGATAACATGATGCTCCCGAGAGGGTTACTTAGTGAGACTGCTGTTCTCTATTCTTAGGCCAAGGGAGGATTTGCATGAAGTTTGCCCTCCTTAGCCGAGATGTGTTGGTGTGGCACTAGTTTCCTTTTTGGTAAACGTTTTTGACTGAAAGTATATAAACTGTACAAATTCAGGAGGAGGGGTATGTAGAGTAGAAAGTTTCTAAGCACTAGACTGACTTCACACCGCCCCACTAGTATCACATACAGAAACACATTGTTAAAACCCAAAGCTTTGCCTTTGCTATTTTTTTTTCAGTATATTTTTTCTTCTTTTTTTTTGTGCTGATTCACAGTATTGTCATGATGCACTTTTGATACAGAATCTCCGGTGCTAGTTTCTGTCGCCGCGGTAGCAGCAACAACAACAACAGACAGAGCGGCTGAGCCTCTGCCAGGGATTTAGTTGGCGCGCCTCTGCAGTCTGTCTCCCCTCAGACGGCTTTCCATTCATCTGAAATGGTGGAAATCTGAAGTAATTGCAAAAGGGTTTTTGGAAAACAAAGATATAGAGAAGTCTGTAGCAAACTTTTTGGGGGAAGAAAGGGACCCTACACTTTGTCTCAAAGGAGAGTTCAATAGCTTGGGAATTTAATAAGAGCCCTTGTTCTTCTTTCGAATGGAAAGACTACAGCCTGCCCACTCGGACCATTCTTTTTACTCTGGTTGCCAACTGACAGGCGCGCTTCAACTTAGATGTTCGTTTTGCTTGACAGACAATTATGTGAAAGACGTGTTGACGGAGACAAACAAATAACTATCAACTCGAAGGAGTAAATTATAACGCTATTTCCATTTAGGCCATCCGACTCTGAAGTTGATGTTCGAAGTCACGAGATTAAAAGCTGCTCGGCGGTAGTCTTTTTAGGGAGGGCCACCATATCTCAAAGACTTCGGTCTGCTAGATTTTATGAGCATCGGTCAGGCTGATGTCCCTAATCCCCCCCTTCCTCCTCCTCCGCATCCGCTCATTAATTAAGAGGAAGATGAATTCCTGAGCGTAATCTCTTTCTCCGTAAAATCCTCAATAGACTCCGCTCCTCCTCCTTCCACCTTGCCTGGGCCTCCCTTGACCTTTGTCACCCAGTCCTTGCCGTCCCCCCTTACCCGTACCCTCTTCGAGTTGGGCCAGAGATTGGCATAGTGGTCCTCATGCCTCACAGAGGTGAGGGAAGAAGGAGAGGGATTGTGGTTGTCCTGGTAGACAGGACAGAGATGGAGAATAGACAACGATGTGTGTGGTCGGCGAGGTAGCGAGGGAGATCCTATCCTAGCCTGTGGTGAGACGCGCCGTCCAGAGCGAGGACATTTTCCGTGACCTTCGACCCCACGTCTGACCGGAGATCAGACGACGTCCACACTGGAGGTGGAGAGCATTCCAGACCATCTCTTGCTCCAGGATAGCCAGTTATTTTTGTTTTTTATCCTTCCTGCTTCCCACAACGTGTACGTACCGTAGCTTAGGGTCAAACACACTCACGGCTGTCACTACCTGTTATTTGTGATGATCTTCGACGAATAAATGTTGTATATACATTTTTTACACATTTTGTTCCCTGTTTTTTCTTTCTATTATGTGTATATATGTTTTGTTTCCCTTCCCTCAGCCTGCGTTTGAAGTGAACCCTTTCACCACAAAAGCCATGTGCGTTTGGCGCGGATTAGAATATGCTCTGTGACCCAACACGCAGCCATACTTTAGTTCACATGTTGCTGTTCAAGGTTGACCGCATCGTTCGAAAAATGACCGTGTAGTACTTAATACCCTAAAGACAAGAGTAGTTTCTATTTGATCAAACACACACACACACACACACACACACACACAAACTCACCCCTCTAGGCCTTACTGTATATACGTGTGTGTGTGGGTGTGTCTCGATCCATACAGTACCAGAAGCCATTGCTGCTTTACTCTGTTCTACACGCTGGATTTCAGGCACTGCTGAAGGCCACTGGGCATTCGTATCAAACACGGTTTCATGAATGCCGGCTGCTCCCTCCGCTGCACCACATCAGACGTTTCAGAATTACTCAAGGAACACGGCCTTCACAGCAGTTTCACCTAACGTCTGGTCCTCTGTGGTGGGCGTTTCTGAATCCATGAAGGCCTCCCATTCCGCCTGGGGCAACGAGTATAAACAGTACAAATGATCTTGTGGTTGTGTAGATATAGTCACAAATGGTGGGATGAGGGTCAAGTTAGCGGGAGGTTGTTGATGCCCCTGCTGAGGCCTGCACGGTGGGATCTTATCAGAGGGTCTGCTGGCATGAGGCGTGTCCCGCAGAGAAGTCCAGACTCACTCAGACTGGTGTTAGACAAAATGGCTTCCCCTCTGGACAACTGACTAACACAGAGGACACACACACACAAAAAGAGGGGAACTCCAACCGAGGTGGGACCATAATGGGCAATGAAGTGCTCCCATGGTTGAGCTGGATCCCAAAGAAAGTCCACGTGTCTAACTTGAGTTGCCCCAAATGTTACCCACGGGCAAGTGTACATACTGTAGTGTTTGCTTGAAGCTAAACAAATCAAGTTAGGCAAAAATATAACTGTACAATTGAGGCTTTTTTTGCATGTTTCTTTTTTAATAAGACAGAAAATTCTATAATAGTAAAATACGAACGGATTTTAAAAACGTGTATCGGCCCGCATGACGGAGGCTGAAGCCCAGATAGAGTTCTGGTGTATTCCACTCACATAGACTCAAGTGGAACTCAAAAAACTAAAAAAAAAGAATAATGAAAAATACCATTAAACGAAAAATGCATTCTAAAAGTTAAATTGCACAGTTATCGAGTTAAAAAAGACTTTTTTTTGTAAACTGTTAACAGCACAAATATTTTGTATTGTGGTTTGTACCATTTTGTAAGAAAAGTGAAAAAAAAAAGTGGGTAAAAAAAGGGATACAGTCTGTTGTTTTAAGCGTGTGTTTCTAGTGCCACTGCAAACTTGGTTTCCAAATACAGTACCCGTACATGCACAGCCTTGCAGATCAATCTTGTAAAATAGAAGCTGAGCTGGCGTCTTCTGTCAGCAACCCTGTGTTATAAATAAAGTTTCCCCTCCTTACAAGAACAATGCTTTCCGTTGCGTCCTTCTTGACTTTTAGAAAATTCCTATTATAAGAAGACTGTTGACTGAGCATTGCACTACTATATTTAATTGTGTTTCTGATTGTTGGAATTTTGGGGGCACGTTTTGCTTTGTGTGGCTCTTATTGTGATGCATATTTCGCATATATATCAAGAAACAAGAACAGGGCTCTCATTTATTTTCATCCAAGTCAATGTTTTCTTTATTATGACAGCGAAAAGACTACTAACTTTTAATTGTCAAATTAACAGAATTTTGAAACGTATGAACACAAACAAGATGATTGTCATAAATGTTAATTAAATGTTAATATTATCGTTGCTACAGGTAAAGGAATGAAAGGAACACGGTAGAAGAAGTCAAAGTGCTTCCGTAAAGTCTGCCGGGTTACTTCGACATTAAGTCGATTTATGGAATCAACGGAATCCTTAAAATAGTAGTGAAAACATACGTTCACCTTCACACGGTCAAACAAGAAACGAGGACATCGTCGTATCAAAACATTTATTTTTCGAGCGTGTCTTATTCTCTTCTCGTTCAACGATTGCATTTGCAGACACACATTGTCATGGGGATCTCTCCTGTTTACTATGCCGGCAAGGTCCCCCCGCACACAGCCAGCCAGTCTATCATCTCGCTGAAATGTGCCTCCGAGTTGGAGCAGCAGGGGAGCACAGATTGGACCTGAGGGTAGTTATATGTGATTGGGTAACTGCATTTGATTATGGCTCCGGAAAGGCAGAATGCAATTTGATGGGAGGCCCCCAGCCCCGTATAGAGTAACACTCACCTTGATAGAGCGGGCGTGCAAACGGCATGATAACTGGATTACGAGAAGCCATCAGCCAAGACCCAGACTGGGGGGCGCTTGTCAAGTGAAGTGGGTGAGGCATGGATTTTAAACAACCTTGATCAGAACACTATCTCTCCCCCATTTTTCTTTCGGGAAGATTTATACTTTCACAGTTAATACACGTGCATCCACCACATGCAGGCATGCTCATGGAGGCACGTTCTGCTTGGAGAAGCAGGGTGTTTTAGCGCCCACTCTGAACAAAATAGGAACGTTGTTTTCTGCAAGCCAGCAACACGATGGAGGGTAGTGTAGGAGAGGGAAGGATAAATGAAGGCACTGAGGTGGATGGAGTCAGTCCAAATGTAAGGCCAAAAACATGATTAGGCTCCGCCATCTTACTCAGGCACCTCGTGGTGTACTGTCAGATCGACAAATGATCAACACCATTAGGGCTGCCCATTTGTCAACCCTCATTCTGTTAGCTTACAAGCTACGGTAATGAAGCCTCTTATCCGACTTTAGCGTTCGAGATACAGAGAGGGTGCGACTCCAAATGGTAATCCTGGCTGACCGGGCTGCTCCTACTGGGCTCACACACTCGGAACACTCCTGTTTGTTTTCTCTTACGACATTACCATGGCGACCCCGTCACCCAAAGGGTTCCATAAAAATGTTCCTTACAAAAAACGAATGTTGACACAGTGCAAACAACACCAGTAGGAAACATATAACACTGTCTTTGTGCCTATGAAATAATTAAAACTTGACAAAGGATAGAAAGTTCAGGAAAAAAAAAAACACATGCTACTTTTACCTGATCTCACCTTCCGACCCGACGTCCTCGTAAAAACTTACTTCGAGATTCAAGGTGGCTGGAGGAACTGGGAGGGAATAGCAGATTAGGATGAAGAGGCTTAAGAGACGGCCGACAGGAGCGAGATGGCCGCGTCTGAATATGACCTCCAGCCATGTACTCTTCTAGCACAGCCGGTCAATACACCTGCGGCTGGGCGCTTCACCTCCCATTGATCCGCCTGTCAAAGAACGTCAATGCACGAGCAGCTGGAATAACCCCCACTGTCTGCATTCGAGTTGGGTCCAGTACACACACACACACGCATGCACGCACGCACGCACGCACGCACACACACGCCCTGTAACCCACCCAACACGAGGGCCAGCAGGTTCTCTCATCTATTCAAATCATCTCACTTGCTCTCTGACAAACAGTCGTCCTCTCCTGGGTGGGGGGTACAGGAGAGAGGTTAGTTAGAGAGCTGAGAGAGTGAGAGGGGGAGGCAGCCAGAGGGGGGCCAGGGTCAAAGGGGGCCCTGCCAGCAGTAAGAGGCCCAGGTTGACAGGGTGAATCATGATGAATTAATCCAGGCGGGCAGGCAGGCAGGCAGGCGAGCAGTTATCAGGGCGACATCATGCTGTACTCCCTGCACCAACTACAGGTTCACACAGGTGGAGGGGCATCTGATGGCATCGATCCCATTGTTTAAGCGTTTTTTTTTTTTCTGTTTCTGTACTTCACGTTAGGGATTTCCAGGTCATCCTTACCAGAGAGAAAACAAAAGGGTGTTAAGACCTGTTAGTACACTGACAGAAGGGAGCAGGAACCTGTAGAGATGTCTTCTCTGCATCCTGCACAGCCACAATGCTGTACACGAACGCACAGTGGACCATGGGATTATGTTATGAGGCGTTGACGTTGTGTTTGTTTGACACGGCATTGGACCGAGATCAATCGCAGAAAGGACTGACCGTGCAGGCGGACTCTCCCGTACACATTCTACATTCCAATATCCCTGCAGCTCCACACAAACATCATCCCTCTGCGGAGGCCGAACCTTCAACGTATTTCCCTAAAGACAGTCAAACCAAGTCAAATGATTGTGTATTTCTTGCAGTTCCACTTGAGTAATTAATGCACCAAACTCCCTTTAAAAAACATTTGCACGTATACTCTTGGACTTCGTTCACTTCAAAGTTCTGACCTAACTCTGGCAGGAATAGATGAGGAAGAGGAGAACTAATAAAAGTGGTTTGAGATTGCCTTGAGGGGCTCAGTAGACACGGCCACATCCAACCAACCATCCATCTATCCATCCAATTTCCCCCCACACTCTCCCTCAGTGGCTCTCATTTCCCCCTGCGATGGCCCGAGGAGCGGGGAGGAGAGGGAGGGGGACAGGCCGGGCAAAGAGGGAGGAAAAGACAGGAGAACGAGGAGAGAGGAGGGGAACGACCCCAGAGTCTGATGGGAGAAGGGGCTCCTCGCTGGGATCTAATGGCCGTTTCGGCAGAGTGCCGCCGGGACCACAGCGGCCTGGGGAGGAGGGGGTGGGGTGAGTTTACTCAGGGGGAGACATGTCACAGGGTGTAATAAGACTACAACCGGCACCGCTGTGAGAGAACAGTGGTTTGCGGAGGAGCGGAGCGCGCTCGCTCCCTTTCTTTCTTTCTCCCTCTCAGCAGAGTTGAGAGGGATCAAAACAGTCAAAGGGACCTCAAAACGGCGAGAGAAAGAGAGAGAGAGAGAGGGGAAGAGCGAGTGAGAAAAGGGCAACCGCACACACAAACTCCAGATTGGCATCCCAACCCCGGCAAAACACAGGAGGCACCCAATTTATAAACCTCGACTTCTTCCCGTCGTGACAGTCCGTTGGGTCATTTGGAGGATGGATGACCGCGGTGTGGGTAACGGCTATGATGAGGGCCATTTTCCAAGCCGCATCGGGGAGTCTTAAGGGCCTGGCCCCGGGGTGCGGTGCCAGGGATAATGGTCTCTCCCGGGGCAGTGACAGCAGCAAGGCCCCCCGAGGGGCCTGGAAGTGGAGCGAGTGCTGACCACATTAGGGAACGGTGCTGAGAGGGGATGGACAGAGAGAGAGAGAGAGAGAGAGAGAGAGAGAGAGAGAGACCCGTCGCACTCTCCACAATGAGATTTAGATTCCATGCTAGCATCCAAATCACATTACGCTGCAGAGCTATTCGCAGAGTAGCTATCTATCACCCACTCACACACTGTCAACACAGCGCCGCCGTCCAATACTTTACCTGCACTGTGCTCCGAGAGAAAGGAAATGGAGTCCAATTTCCCTCAACATATTGGCAGTCATTGTGTCATATTTCTGACTGCCCGGGGTGGTCGTTTGAAGCTGGAGATCCAAGAGATATCGCCCTGAAATGGAAACGGTACGTTGCCACGTCCTGTCACTTTGCTGATGCCGAGGTTTAGGCCTACAGTAGGTTGGCGTGCACATATGGTACCTTGATCCCCAGTCACACTTTCTTATGTTCCAGTGTATAGGCACACAATCGCCCACTTCGGAAAATATTATTCACTATTTTGTGTGTGTGTTATTACCTAGAGGTGAAAGAGAGTGAAAGGCTCTGCGAGAGATGGAAAAGAGAGGTGGCTAGGAGTTTCAACTTAAGTGATTTAAAAAGTATTGACACCCCCTAACATATGCTTGCTGTTCCACCAGAGAGTATAATAATACTGATTTATATACATACTGACAGGCTTGATTTATGAGGTCTTGGCGAAACCGAGATGGAAGTATTGCTTTTCTATTGTAAGTGCAGTAGGGAAATCTATTGGGATTTTGGGGAGTCAGCAAGCAACCCCACACTGTTGAAAAGTTTGAAAGAGTTTTGTTGTTTGTACAGTGACTTGTTTTTATGTCTTCTTCAGCTCCCCACAATATGTCATTCGTATTTTAATAAGGATTTTGGGAAAAGCCGTTCACATGGGCTATTTTTAGGAATCATTATCCAGTATCCATTTGCTAACTGTATTCGCTCACAACACATTACCATCTCTGAAACCCTCAGGATTGTTGTTTTAACACTTAAGTTCTTTAATTGCAGATGTCCACACAAGGTTTCAAAAAGCCCCTTGATGGTAAAGGCTTACTAACTATTGCGATGGCTTCACAAATGCTATTAAGTTAGTCACCACTTTTCAATTAAGCGATACCCCTTCCAGACCTTTTATTCAGAGGTCAGATCAAGGGGGGATGTTACCCTCCAAAGATGATTAAAAATTGCTCATTACAAATGACCTTCGTGCCACAGAAACTAGGCCATGTGACCTGTGAGATGTCTCTCTTAACGACTTCAAATACATCAGTGAACTCCTGACTAGCCTCTGGTCAGCGAATCCCTTTCACTTAAATTTGTCTTCTGCTGCATTTAATGGCAATAGGACTACAGGGAATGTAGGGCTCCATACTGTTTAAATATCAACTGACAACCCTGATTTAGAGTGTTTCTTTTCTACTGTAGCCTAAAATACATTTTGCAATTGCAATTTTAGTGAGAAACTAAATCAATCACGCACTTAACTCTTATAGATCGTTTTGACTTGTGTTTAATCTTTCAGTTTTAGATAAAAAGCATGTTCAAAACTATTTAACAGCACAGGCTGATCGGAGCCAGTGATTACAGCACTTACAGTGAAACACTACGATTTGAAATGTGCCAAATTAAGACTGGGATGGGAGACAACTTACTTTTTGTTGCCATAATACATTTTAACCAAAAGAACGATTTTACTTGGGCCTATCTTCAGTCAGTGGGTACTTTTAATGTATTACAAGAACAGTTCAGAACCATTTTTTAAACTACAAAGAGGCTCTGCTTTTAAACTAAATTGTGTAATTTTCATTACAAGCAGAAACTCCAGTAAGACTTTCATACTTCCTTAATGCAGCCTACTTTATAGGTTTTAATGTATGTGCATTTAAATCTGTCTAGCTTTGATGACCATTTTGTTTTCTAACATTTTGATATCTTTGTCAAATTTTAGCTAGCATTGTTTCTAGCTAATAGGGTAGCTTGTCATGGGTGGTATGGTTGGGGGCAATTGTAATGCTGTGTTACAATTGACCCCAACACCATCAAAATTAGTAACGACATCCACATAGATATTATTTTGACTTATCATTTTGAAAATGTTCTGTGTTCCCATTTTGTCTGTTGTATTTGTTGCTGCAGTTTTCTCTGCATTACGTTCTAGAGATACAAAAAGAGTATTGGCAATTCTATGAATTATAAAATTAAGATATTTTTGGTCAAATGGTTTGTGACTCACTTAATTTTGTTGTCAGCTACACTGACTTTTTAATGTTGATGAGGGGGAAATCCTTTTTTGTGTGATGTAGTTTCTGATTAGCTTATTAATTACACATTGTTTTTATATTGCTATAATTATATGATTAATTATACTATTTTAATTAAACTGGAATTCATTGTTCAATATGTATTTAATTGTTTTAACTTTATATATTTTATCAGGAGTTCATTTTGGTACTTGTTATTTTTATGAGGGCATCATTATGTGTGTTGATACAATTGCCCCCATATGCAGTTACAATCGCCCCTTTACGTGGGGCAGATGTAACATTTGACTTGTATTGTTTTAATCAAAATTGTGACTGACAGTTCTTGTGAATACATATAAAGCCTGTCAACAAATAGAACACAGATACACGTAACCTACATAAATAATTGTATCCAAATAATTGAAGAGGTTCCGTATGTCCTAATGACTTCGAAACCAGAAATTGTTACAATTGCCCACAGTCTCCCCTATGTCATATAGAGGTAACTTTAGGCCTACATCTAAACCTATTTGTCAATTGAGAGCGGTCTCAATCATCTTATACTGTTTAAATGTAGGATTTTAATTATATTGAAGAGCTTATGTTTTCAAGTGGGTCCTTCTGCACTAAATCCAGCAGGTTTGAGTTAACACTGGTTGTCAAGACTGCTTTTTCAAAAGCCTTTACTGTGTATAGCCCCCGTACAGAACACCAATATGCATATTGAGTCGTAAGCCATTGGATACAGCTACTGGTGCGCAATAGTATCCATGATCCATTGGCTCATTGACCCAGTAAATAGGCTAATATAAACCTGACTCATGCGATAAGCAAGCAAATAGAGGTATAGATTTTTCTCGGTCAGAATTAAAGCGTGATGGAGAAAGGAAAGAGCCGCAGCGAGCCGTGGAGGTCCCTCCGGACCGAGAAACAACCTCCGCCTGTATCCTCCGCGCGTAATTGAACAAATTAGCCGTGAACAGCTGTTACCTGTTAAAATGACCCGCTTTCATTTTATCGCCATGGACAAGAGGTCTGATAGCATCTGCAAGCTACAGCTGTCAAGGCATTCTGATTAGCTCAGCCCATTCCCGCTTTCACTATATCACGACAAACATAATTACCTCGACATCTCTTTTTATGGATTCTACAAATCGCCAGGCAGCAAGCATGCCAAGTGTCCATCAATTACAGCCGCAATATGCTGGTAGGCTCTCTGCTCGGCTGCTCTCACTTTGTTAAGCCATTGTATCCATTAATGGAAAAGAAGGTCCGAGAGTAGAATCTCATGGTGTGTCCCATGGTGTGTCCAATAAATGACTGTGAGGATATCATCCTAGTACCTAATACAAGATACTTTTGGACATATGACCGCAATAAACATATGTTTCCTGATAAAAGAGTTTAGTTGCGCAACCACTGAATACTGAGGAGCAATGTAATTGAAAATGGGACTGGTCAAATCCAAACAATGCTTTTTTTTGGGTTAAGACAAGTTGAGGAAAACACTTAAGGTGAAAAAATTACTTTCACATATCAAAAAGGAGCTTTGCCAAAAAGTTAGTATGTAGAAAATTAGTAGTAGAACAAAATGCACATGTGCACAAATTGCATGGTTCTGTCTCCTTTCTGATTGGTGCAATTTGAGATGTCACAATTGCCCCTTGTTACAATTGCCCCTGGTCTCCCCTACTTGTAGTAACACTATAGATGCTCGAAAATCAGACATCCAATGGTACATTCAACTAAATGTTCATTTTTTGTACTGGAAGGCACAAGAAGCATACTACTGTATATTCACTGTGTTGCAGCTAACAGATCTTCTTTGTGTTTCTAAATATTAATTGAATAATGTATGTGAAGGTGTGGGAAATCATAAACTCATCAACAACATACAGTTTATTAACACAAAATACTGTTTCCGTTGAGGAAGGAACACAAACTAAATGTTACTGGTTAGTGTGTGTGTGTGTGTGTAACTGTGCCTCTGTGACTACTATTAAGCAGTCTGCTCTCACATTTGGTCTTCTAGTCTGAACAGTTGGCCATTTACGATTCCTAAAAGCAACTTACAATTTAACCTTTCAAATCTTCAGGAGTGACTAAAACTAAACGTTTTGAAGCACTGAATAGGTCAGAGATGGCACTATATTATTCCATGAGCCATGAGCCACCTCATCTTGTGATGTAGGCAGAAAGATATATTGACCTCCTGTAGTTTGAGGGTTCATCCTGTTGTGTACTTCCTACCTAAAAGAGGGATCTACAGTGATGAAAGAGTGCCCCCATCTGGGACCAGTCTGCACTGCACTTCTAAAAGAGAACTGGTCAAATTGGTTTTGTCAGTGTTTCATCCACAACTACTTGCTGTGATTGTTGATTCATGAGACAGTTTTGCAGAAGGCATACACCTTTAAACCCAAGGGTTGACAATAAAAGATGTACACCTCAACAACACTAATACACATTTAGAACTATATAACTTGAAAGAAAATTGCTCAATGAAAAAAAAGACACTATTGATTTAGTCTTACTTTTTTAATTAAGGGAGATCATCCTCTCAATCCTATAAAACAATAGCAATTAAAAACCTTTTTATTATTTAATTAGACTATTTACATATCAACAGGTGGCTGTGCAAAATGTACAAGATAGTGATACACATACTTCAAAGTCATCACCTTAGGTGTGCTGGGATAGAAAATGGACCACAGGTAAAGTGTGTAACATAGGCCTAATTGGGAAAAGTATCAATACTGCCTGATTAGGCATAGCTATCACGGTATACGTGTATCTTGTAGACAGATTTGTATTTTTCTTTTAAATCATCTTCTATTGACAAATCAATGAAAGGCAAACTGAAGAATATATACAGTCATAAAATATTTTTCGAACATTCTTTCAGAAAGTAATGACAAAAGAAAAATGTATAAAGGACATATTAGTATGTGCGCTAAGAAATATAAAAATATATATAAAGAGGGCTTGTCCATCTGACTGACAGATTCTGAAAGCTGTTCTGTCATTGAGCACTCATTTCAGTATCACCATGGTTACCCCCCACATTATGGCCACCCTCCAGTCATAAATATCAAAATGAGGACAGCAAGCTTCGCAGTCAAGGGTCTCGTGCTAAAACAAAGGTAATTTCCTCAACAACAAATCTCTGTGCATAAGATTAGTCTTTCTAAAAATAAAATGCAATATGTTAAACTGTCATTTGAATTCCTTTACCTTATGGAATAAACGTGTGCGTCTAGAAGTGCTGCTCACAGTTAGGTTGCTACAGTAGCCAACATGGTGGGATACCAGTACTATGGCGACAACATTGTGTTGTACACATAAACACAAATACACAATAAACTGTTTCGAAACCAAGTCACACACAAAAACACATGAGAAACACTCACGAGACTAGACAAATCCAAAAGACTTACTGGGGAAATTAAATTAAATCGATTTAGACCATACTACAATACTAGATGCTTAACCAAAATCTGAAGTTAGTATTGAGAATATGGCTTATCTCGGTAAGGAGACAACTCAGGCATTAAAAATAGTGCTTAAAATAAGCAAAATTAATGAAAAATTGCGCTTATCAATTATTAACAAATTATTATCCATAATATGTCGTTAGTTTGTGTTTTCTTCTGTATTTCCATAATGTGAAGCCTAACACACGTGATGTCACTGCAATCCCGTTAGATCTGCTAATAAAACCTAAATCAATTAAAACATTATAGAATAAATAAAAACACGGGTTTCCCAGGACTGATTTGTTCTTTGAATACCCAACGTCCCTGTGATGTATTGGAAAACTATGTGAGAACTAGAGTGCTGGGAATGCCGGGGGGCGGGGGAGTCAGCCTCCAAGCAGCAGGGGGCAGTCAAGGTGAAGTGACGTCATGATGAGTGACCCTAACACAGCAACATTCTCCATAACAGTGTTTTTAAAACCCATCGCAAATCTATTACAGATGCTCAAAAGTATCTGCTTTGAAAAGGGGAAAGGTAAAGCTAATCTCCTGGAAGGGGTGTCGCATCGCAGTCCTGTCCGTGCTTCACCTGGGTGGGGGCTCTTAAGCTTTCTTACTTGTCTCTCTTGTTGCCGTACAACGAGAAGAGCAGATGCTCTCTGCTCACGCGCCTCACTTCTCCCAAAATGGTTGCCAAGTTTAGCTGGTTATTGTAGTCTTTTTGCAGATTCCAGAAAGGGCCGGAAGGCCATTTTCCAAGTGTGTGTGTGTTGGTGTGTGTGTTGGCGTGTGTTATTTCAGGAAGCCTTTGTAGAGCAGGTGGGAGCGGCTGGTGACCCTCTCGTTCTCCAGGCAGAAGAGCAGGTCCCTGAGGTTGACCCTGGTGATGCGTTGCCGGGGGTACTGCCTGGACCCCCCTCCGCCCGAGCCCCCAGACTGGGACGTCCCGGAGCCCGAAGACTGGTGAGAGACGGGAGGGGATAAAGAGGCGGGGGGGGGGGGGCAGGGGAATGAATAGAGAGGTTAAGTGAGAAGGAGAGGAAGAGAGCAATTGAGAAACAAAAAACAAAAAAGAGGGTAGAAAGATGTTACAGGAGAAGGTTAGAGGGGATAAGAGAGTGTTAAAAGTTAAAAGTCGTCTTGATTTTCCGTTAACCCTGCTATTCGACAAGCCTTCAGGTAGAACTAGTCTCAACGCTAATGGCCATTGATCCGGTACCTCGGCGGTGGCGGCGCTAACCGGGGAGTCCATTTTCCGTTTCTTCCTGGGGCCGATGGCAGCCAGGGCTGTCAGGTTAGCCTCCCTCTGCCGGATCTGAGCCAGCTCCTGCTGCTGCATCTGGGACACGCACACACACACCGACAGTAAGATAAAGACCCACAACCGACCATGTTGCTTCACAGTTGAAATCGAGCGCCCCTTACCTCTTTGGCCTTCTGTTTGAGCCGCAGCTGCTCGGGGTCCTCTTGTCGTGAACGGGACTGCAGAAAAGGGAGAGGAATTGATGTTAGTGATGTTTCATTCGTGGCCACTAGATGTCGCCAGCGTACTCGTGTTTAAGGTGGTGCTATACGCGCATAGAAGGTTTTGGGGTTGTGGTTGGTACCTTGGCAGCCTTCATGAGGATCTCCCGCTCCTGCTCCTCCTTCCTCTGCTTCTCCATCTGGTCCAGCTGCTCAAAGAACTTCAGCTGGGACCGCACGTCGTTGCTCTGCTCGTGGCGCTCGTCCTCCTAAAGAGGACCAAGAAGGAAAAAGGAGGAGGAGGAAGAGCGAGAAAGGAACGCCATCTTGGTGAGAACACAAGGTTAAAATGTCGACCGTGCCCTAAAAAATAAATCATATGATGGTGTGGTCTTCTCACCTTGAACGTGACGTTTTTCTGTTGCGCCACCTCGGACACTTTTTCCAGCAGCGTCTGCAGTCGCTGCTGGGTTGCGTGGGAAATGTAGTTTATCACTTCGGGTCCTAGCTCACTAACGCCAAACCTCTTGCCTGTTTGGATGGGGAGACATTGGGCATCAGTGAGCCTCTCACTGTCCCATCTCTAAATCTCCCGGAAACAGCCTCTCTCTGTGTGTGTGTGTGTGTGTGTGTGTGTGTGTGTGTGTGTATGTATGTGGACGCTAATGTGCATAAATGGTCCGTGTCTCACCAATCTCCAGCACTCTCCGGGTGAGCGAGGAGGTGTAGAGGAAGGCCTCGTCCTTGCAGGAGCGCGTCACCGTGCCGACCAGCTCAGAGTTGGTGGCCAGGATGCGGGCGCTCTCCTCGGAGAGGTTGACTCCGGCCATGGAGGCCACGTCGTTGATGTCGTCGTCATCTCTGTGGATACAGACAGGGCATTATCAACAAACCGCTTCCCACACGTTGACAACTGTGTGTGTGTGTGTGTGTGTGTGTGTGTGTGTGTGACAGACCTGAAAGTTCCTCCCCCGGCCTCTTTTAACTTGTTCCTCTGAGCCGCGGTAAGGACAGTGTGGGCCCCTGGGGCTGCTGGCTTGGCCCCTGGAGCAAGAGCCTGCTTCCCCACCATACCTGAGCACACAACAACAATATGTTAGAATAGCATTTCTATCACATTATTTACAGATAGTAAACAATACATTTTTTATATTGGGCCATCTTTTAATTTCAACTATACATGAAGATAACAAAGATTATGGTTATGATTATGGTTTTACATCGACACTGGGACAAGTTAACCCATTACCCACGTATATTAGTTAGTAAATCCCCTGCAGTCACTGACTTACACAAATACACCTAAATAATACTTTTAAAAAAGTTATAAACCGTGAAATAAATCTTGGTTACACTTTTACCACAAGAGGGCAGTGTTCTCACACTACAAGTAGTGTGTGCACACAAAGCGCACACACTCGCTGCATTCAAACTCAACAAACTACTGGCAGCACACAGCAAGCAACGGTAGTGCACTTCTGACTGACTGTTCTGTCATTCATTAAGCATATATTTCTGGTGTTAGTGACTCAAGACACTAACAGGAAAATGAGGCCATTGTGGGAGAGTGATTGCCACAACAGAACAGAGACGGTGCATTCAAAATTAAATTGACATCCGAGCATTTGTGCCAGGGCGACAGCACTTAACTTTTCATAACTTTTTGGAGGGCTTGCATATACAAAATAACACAGTCGAATGTCATGAAATGCAAATGCGGTCTTGCCCTACCGGCCTGCAGCTGTTTGACCACCTGCGGCTGGCCCATGATGACGCGACTGTGGGGCGGGCCTCGCAACGTCACCATGGGAGACTGGGCCAGGGTCACCTGGGGCCTCGTCATTGACCCCTGCAGCTGAGGGACCATCTATACACACACACACACACACACACACACACACACACGAGAGAGAGACGCAAAAGAGCACGTCAAATGTGAACAGGAAACCGCAATGCTCCATCCATCATACAAAATCCTAAAATCATTTGATGTCAGTTAACGCCTAAAAACAACAACTGCAGAACACCTCAGCGAAAACCAGAGGGCAAACGGTGGGAGACCGACACCCACTATCTGACCGAGGACCTCACAGTGAAGCCACTCCCCTTTAAGGCTCTACATCGACGGCAGCGTTCTCACCATGCCGGTTTTGTTGTAGGGCGAGGGGGCCAGGCTGATGACGGGGGCCTTGGCTCCGGCGGGGCCCCCGCTGGTGGTGGTTGTGGTGGAGAGAGGGGGCCGCAGCACCACGGCCGCCAGGGCAGTGGAGGTGGCGGTGGTGTGGGCGCTGGGCAGGGGCAGCTGGCTCTGCTGGATGAACGCCGTCGAGTCGGGCGTCAGCTGTCGCAGCGCGGGGAGACTTCTCTGCGGAAGGAACGTCGGTACAAGGTCAGACATCTTTTTCTTTTTGTCGAGGGAGGGAAAATGTCAAGTTCCTTCGTTAACTATCAATGTTGAGAAACTATCTTTGATGGTCCGTTAAAAGAGATGCTAGGATCAAACGGGCTTCAGCATCGTGCTCTAGAAAATGGCTTGCGCTCTGACATGCTGGTCCTCCATACTGTACCTGCTGACAGCCATCAGTCTCACCTTGAGGAAAGGCACGAGATATGGCTGTGGGGACGAGTTGAGCTCCCGGTATAACCTACTGGTGAAGTCCTCCGCCTCCATCTTCCCCTCCTGCAGGCCACACGGAGACAGACAGGAAGGAGGTCAGGACAACCAGATCAGAGAGAGAGAGAGAGAGAGAGAGAGAGAGAGAGAGAGAGAGAGAGAGAGAGAGAGTAGGTAGACCGGTGAGGGATAGGAGACGGGGTGAGATGGGAAACCAGGCGGGTCCAAAAGACTCAGGGAACCAGACAAAGAAGGGGGAAAATAAAGAGAGAAGAAAGGGAGGAGGATGGGGTGGAGAGAAAGCAAAAGTAGGGCGAGAGAGAAGGGGTTGAGAAACGTGGAGGAGAGGAAGAGACCGAGAGAAACTGGGAGGACAGGAAGAGACCGAGAGAGATGGGGTGAGACACTGGGAGGGGATGGAGAGAGGGAGAGAAAGAGAGAGGGTGAGAGACATAGGGAGGGGATGGGGGAGAGAGAGAAAGAAGGAGGGGATGAGGAGAGAGAGAGAGAGACGGGCGTGTACCAGCAGGCTCTTGACCAGCTCCTTGACGTTCGCCGTGGTCTCTGAGGACTGCTTCCCGCTGGACGCCAGTTTGATCAGCGTCGACAGAAAGTTTTTACACTTCTTCACATTCTCCAGCGTTTCCTGTGCGCGCACACAAACACACCGAATGAACACTCTAGAAACGGGTGATGACTTGCCAAATATGTCCTCCGTAGCCCCAACACTATTATTTCCTTTATATACCAGATGGGTCAAGTGGGGCAAAGCAGTGCTAACTTCATTTTCTAGTTGTTCCATTCCTCAGAGAACTCAATTATTTTCATTTGCCATAAAATGTGTCAATAAGTAGAGCTTTTAAATAAAACAACAGCACTGCCATCCCCCCTTTTTTTCCTCATCTGTAGTCCTGGCACAAGCAAGTCCGGCTTATTATATTACATTAGGCCAGCACACGAAAACAGATCAGAGAAGGTAGAGAAAGACTTGGGAGGGTGTTCAGACAAGGAGCCATACTGCGCTGATCTGGGTGGGAGGTGGCCCTGTTGCGCCGGGGAGCCCCACCCTCTGGGTCACAGTGGCGGCTGCTGCCGAGCCTGGCTGCACGGAGGCCGCTGCCCCTAGAGGCTGTCCTGGAGTGGTGGCCGTCCCACCCAGCATGATGGTGTTCTAACAGGACGGGAGAGAACAGGTTAGCATGACGGCAAATAGGTTCTAAGCATTTCTATATGAAGGTCTGTATGCTATATACTTCATGTTCTTTTCCCATTTTCTTTTCTGTAGTATTTGAATTGCCATTCCTTGGATGGTTCAAGTTGAACAGGAGGACGGTCAGTGGCGTGTTTGTGGGAAGACCGACAAGCCATAAGAGGCCACTGGTTAACGGTAGCTACCCACACATGCAAAACCAACTTCCACCCTGGCGTTGGGAGGGGAATAGCGGTTGCGTCCTCAGTGAAAAGAAACGGCTGTCGTTTTGGGTGTCGGATGAAGAACAAAACAGGCTGCCTGTGCAGCGGCAGCAACCCAGACAGGAGCTGGGTGCGTCTGGCTTACCTGCATCACAGGGGGCCTCTGGAGTGTGGTAGTGGCCTGCACGCTGCTCTGGACCGGAGAGCCCTGCTTGATGATAGAGGTGGGGGTCATCTGGCGGGCCAGCAGGGGCGCCCCTGGAGCCTGGCCAATGAGAAAAGGTGTTATTTTGATGTCTTCTCCTATATAAATTTTTTTGTGTGATTTCAACAAACCTACAGCTTTACTATTGTTATTCGACAAGAAAATACGGGTCACTTAAAATTATATTTGCATTGTGTCTCTCGGTTTCCCCCCCTTTTTTGCACACAAGCAGGTGGTAGTGCAGCCATACAGTTGGCGAGTTGCAGCAGAGTTAATGGTCTTAATTTATCAAACTTTTCTACACACACATTTTTACTGTAAATTATAGTCAATTAGGATGGGAGTGGCTTCATCAAAGTTTCCTTAACTCAAATATGTTCTTACATAAGAAAGAAATTAACAAATTACCGAGATGACACTGCAACTTTCTCAATTACACACCTTGGTAATTGACATAGGAACTGGACAAATCCTATCACATTACATTTACACATACAGTGTCCATGGAATACACTTTCCTGGGCATTTAGCAATTCTAATTAGGCATGGCATGCATTGCATCCACATTTAAAATTGCTTAAATGTATAGACAAGGGTCAAAATGACACTAACATGGCACATTGGCTTTGCTTACCACTAGGCCTATGTCTTAAAGGGATACTTCACAGATTTTCTTAAACTATGGTTTAATTGGTATCTGGTGAAAAGCATATCAAAAGATCGAAAATGGGTGAACTATCGCTTTAAGAAAAATTGTGTTTGATATGACCATGTTAATGAACATGGTCCAACAAGTGAATTTACTACTGATGCGGTTTTCAGGATTTCCACACTGGGGTAATGCATGTTATTATTGTATCATTTATTATTTTAGTTATTTATACAGGTGCACTTAGACTAGGTCTATTTTGGAGTAGTGCCCTGTTTAAAGGTCTAATATATATGTTAAATTGCAACAACTAAACAAATATGAAGAAAATAAAAACAAGCAAATACTGCAAATGTATAACAGTCAAAACAAGAAAACTCTTCAACTCCCATGTCTTACTCAAATGTGTAATTGTTCAACGAACACAGCACTTTATTTTCAAAACCTATTGAACCTTTCATTTATCAGAGGCAAAAAAGCTGACCACTAATTTTCCAAGTTCTGCTTTCACGTGTGGGCTTTTAAGAGTGATTCAGTCCTCTGAGCTTGTCCTATGACTACTGGATTAACTGACATCACCCAAGCGCTTGTGTAAGCCTTTACAACTGAAACGCAAAAGCTTCATTTTGAATTTTACTTTTTGATTTATCTAGGTCCAATCTGTCTTTGCTCTGTGCTAAAACAGTAAGATGTGCAGCAGTGTGTGTTTCAAAACGTGTGTGCGTGTGTGTGTGTATAGTATGAATGCTTCTTCCAATGTTACCTGTACAGAGGTGATGTGGACTGGAGGAGTGCTGGTGGGGGTAGCAGGTCTGGGTGCCATGGCACTCTGAGACTGGGACTGGGCCTGCATCTGAGCCAGCGTCTGCTGGTGGATCATCAATAGCTGTCCGCTCTCACTGCGCACTAGGACCATACCTGCACAGGTTCAGAGGTTAAATTGGGGTCATGAGTCAGGGTTAGTTAAACTTTATTTTAGTGTAGGAAAAACTTCTGGGAACTGTGTTGTGAGGTTACAATTTGTAAATCAAAGCTTTACACTTAGTGCTGCAGTGTTTACTCTAAAACATGCACCTTGGCTAAAACATCAGAATCTATAAAGCGCACATAAAACACACACAAGCACACAAAACAAAACTAAAATACCCAAACATACAAAATAAAAATTGAGCAGGAAAATATATTCTTTCTAGTCAAGGTAAATCATTCAAGTACATAACATTAAATACAGTTACATAATGGAAGGGTTCTCATTCGGATTTTGGGTTAAATGTTAATACAACTTTGGCATGCGCTCATTTAGTAATAGGACTTAGCACTAGGCCAACAAACTTAAAATAATGCATTACACAATACATTTTGTCAAACGGCAAAAGTTACCTGGAGGAAGTTGTATGTTTTGAATATTAGGAGCATTCTGCTGTGGCTGTGCAAGTCGTGGGGCTAACATTTGAGGGGCAATGGACCTTATAGCACCTGGGCTGGCAGCAGCAATTGTTGATGGTATAGAAGTCCTGGTCACATTTTGTACAACAGTCGGGCTTTTCACAGCCGAAGCACACGTTAATACTCCAGGAGTTGTGGCTTGCGCAGTAGTCTGAATTATAGTTTTTGTTGAGTCAAACTTGTTGGGCAGAGGACTAGAACTTGCGGGAGTGGCAACACTGACAGCTGACGTCAAAACTGTGTTGCTGTTGCTCTGCGAGGTAATTGCGGGAGTTTGCATAGGCGGCCTGACGAGTGTGACTGTTGGCACACTGTTAAGACTCGTAATAGGCTGAGACGACACCACAGTCGAAATACCAGCGTTCTGTGTATTCAGTGCCGTTGGGGGTAAAATTACGTTTCCTTTGACCACTGCATCAGGTCCGTTGTTGACAACAGTGACAGCGGGCAGAGTGTTGTCTCCGGTACTGCTGCTCAACATTGCGCTTCCAGAAACATGAGAGTTTATCACCACGCTACTTCCATTCAAAGTTTGAACTCCAGACGTTGCAGGTTTTCCGATCACAGTCCCCTGATCTGAAACCACAGTTACAACACTGCTGGATGTAACTGCTTTGCTTTGACTAAGACCAGCTGTCATGCCCGATCCCGCCGTCGATGTGGTCCCGGCTGCTCCATCCATGATTGAACCTTGGGACCTCGTACTATTAATGACACCACCTTGCACTCCACTCCCTACAACAGCAGAATCACATCAGAATGAGGGATATGTCTATTTTGCACACATCCAATCGTTAGATAGATGCACGACAATGTCTTAGTTATAGAAAGAGCAGGGAAACGTGATAAAACTTAGCTAACACAAGAGTCAGCAGCTAAGCTATTTACCTGCTTTAGCGAGCTCTTGTGAAAGTCCCATTTTGCTGCCCTGAACATTGGAAGTGTTTCCTACTGTAGACTTGCTAGTGTGATTTGCTGTTGCCTGGACCCTGACCGCGGTGTTACCATGACCTGTTCCCGTGAGCTCAGACTCCAAAGATCCAACTAGATCACTAACTACTTTCTCGTCCACATCTGTGTTGAAGAAAACATCGTCCAGCAAATCGGAGCCCGCCGCCATCTTTACCCTACTACGTTCACTCGTGAGACGCATGCGCCGATTGGATGTGAGCTGCTGACACAAGACTCCCTAACGCTCTGATTGGTTACTTCGAGACATAAAGCTTGGAATAATGGTGGAAAGCTGCATTACAGAATGCCAACTCAATATGACAGCCCGAGAGAAATTTCTGCTTATTTTAATGGGGACAAGGCTTAGTGAAACTGAATTTAACCCCAAACATTTAGTACATCGACAAGGCTTTAAATTGAGTTTCCTTAAAGTCATTTAATGATTTTTACTGATGTTTACGTGCATATTTTTGTGTTTTAGTACGACTCAAAATGGCTGCACATTTTTTCTGGATAGCCTCGGCAGCTGATGCCGCGCGGCGCGCGTCGCGAGCGAGCGCATGTCGCTCAGTTGGGTGCTGTAATGTTCTTCAAGGGGTGTCCTTCCCTCCTACCCATCTGTTTTATTTTGTGTCGATACGTTTGTCCTAGTATTTCTCCCTAATTTTGGCCAACACATTATAGCAGTACTTATGTTTTATATCGATCAATTACATAATGTTATTTAGTTTTTTATTATAATAGAATAAGCAGACTACATACCTAGGTATTTTGTTAAAAGAACATAAACAAAGAGGGTATACAATTGGTTGGTATTACAAATACAACTTAATTGTTTTATAGAACAAAGCAAGCAAATACATTTTCTGTCTAATTGGCTGCAGTGTATGGAAACTAAATGTTCGTATAGTTCCTATAGACTAAATGTGCGTCTCATCACAGGCAGGAGGCGCCAAAAGGATGACCCTTACGACTGAGTTGATTCCATTCTAATGAAGGGGCGTGGACAACATACGGGCGTGTTGGTTCTTCTGTTTGAACGATTATTCCCTATAAATGCCTTCCTTTCGCTAACTGTGTTAGGGTCGGCTGTCAAAAGTGTGCTATGGTAATTTCTGCAGAATCAGACAGAATACAATTGACGCAGCTATGAGCAGTGGAACGCCTTACATTGGCAATAAAATAGGCTTAATTTCAAAAGCTCAAAACCGTTACGAGGGAATCTTGTACACAATTGACACAGTGAACTCTACGGTTGTATTGGCAAAAGGTGAGTTTTGCCATATGGGTAAGTCCAGATGCTGGCACTGGCACATTTGAAGCAAACGGTTAATTTGATTATGCCTAAATTTAAAAATATCCATAGTCCCAACCAAGTGCCTAAAAAAAAAATCATTGTATTGTTTTCTTCAAACAGTGAAGTCATATGGTACAGAATCGAGACCCACAGACCGGCCACAGCCGCCCAAAGACGAAATCTATGAATACATAATATTCCATGGAAGTCAGATCAAAGACATTACATTGTGTGAACCTCCAAAGTCGCACCTAGGCCTGCCACAGGATCCTGCAATAGTTCAGGTAGGCCTGATTTTTGCTCAGTCAATTCAGGTTAAATAACAAGCTAATCACAGTTTCTGAGAAGAATGGTTTTCTTGACAGTGAAACATTTGTTTTTGGTCCAGTCTTCCCTTGGCAGCTCTTTAAGCTCCTACCCACCTCCAATTCCAAGTCCATCCAGGAACTGGCTACCCGGTGGTACCCTGCTAAACCAGCAGTATGCAGCAGCACTTGGCTTGGGTAAATACACATTAAATGGGTGGTCATACTAATGTAAATGCTTCAACTTATAGGCTACCGAATCAATAAATTTCCATTTATCTAAGATGGCATTGATTGAGATTTGGTTCTATTAAGTCTGCGGTGCTGAACTCATTGGTTCCCTGGGCCCACAAGCTCGAAGGGGTCCTATGGTGGAGCAGGCTGTCCAGACAGTGCCTGCAGAGGCAAACAAAGGCTTTGGTCTATCTCAAGACCAGTGCTGGGATAGTGGGAGACCCCAGAGGCCCAGGAGAGGGAGGGCTCGGAACCAAAGAAACACTATGCCTGCTGGTAAGCTGACACGGAGGGAGGGGAGCAAAAACCAAAGTGTGGAAGCAGAATATAATCATTTTAAGGCTTCTTGGTTGTTGCAATACCTGTTTCTTGTATTGGTTTGTTTATTTATTTAGGCAGGTATATGAGAGAACCTTCCATGAAAATTTCTTTCTCCTCAGGTGATAGAGATTCTCAACGTAGAACATATCAACAGACTGAGGGGAATTATGATAATAGGCCAGCACCAAGGAGGAGACAAGGTATGTTCTGCATAGATTTCTACATTTTGTTTGCAGAGTAGCTGCAGTCTAAGAATTTTAACCGAACGCTACCATTTAGATAATTATTCAACGTGCTGGAGGAAGTTTAATTTAATTTATTTTTCTATTTATAGGAGCTCGTAGGTCCAGGAATCGTGGTAGGGGCCAGCTCCTTGTTGGAGGTTCCAAGCCTAGCATCCTGAAGTTTGAGACCGACTTTGACTTTGATTCTGCAAATGCACAGTTCAAGAAAGAGGAACTGGAGATGGAGATGCAGGACAAGTTGAACATTAAAGGTAATTTGCGTAGGAGTACATTTACTTCTCTAGATAAATGGAATTCAATCTGTGTCTTTCTAATTCCAAATTGGTGTAATTGTCTTGATTCATTTTAGTTTGAATTCATGCTGTGTCTGGTCTTGGATAGCTTAAATTAGTTAATTTATGGGAATACATATCCGTAGTTTAAGTTAACCACGTTCACAGCAACATGTCCCACCATTATTGTACTATCTGATATGTACTGAATCCTCTGAGAATCCGTTTACTTTTGTTAGGGGAAATATTATTAAACTTTTTTTATTTCCTATTTCTATGCAGACACAAATGATGAGCGTGAGGAAACTGAGAATGAAGAAGAATCTGAAATGAACACATCAACTAAGAAGGCTGTTGAATATGAGCCATTTGGGCCAAAATGCTTCTATGATAAAGCAAAATCCTTCTTTGACAATATCTCCTCTGATGATAAACCCAGGTAAACTTTACACACCCTGTTAAGTTCTGAATTGTCAGAATGTAGATGTAATGTTAATCGAAACGCATAATGTGAACTTGTTAAGCATTTCACTAGCAAGTTTGTCACCTCAGACGAACTACCTGGGCGGAGGAGCGGAAGTTGAATGTTGAAACGTTTGGTGTTCCTGGACGGTTTCTGAGAGGCCGTGGCTTTCGTGGGGGTTACCGTGGCCGCAGAGGCCAGGGGGCTGCACAGCGCCCGCTGCCTCAAAGAGTCGGGGATTGGAGGCTATAACGGTAAAACAAAGCAAATATATCTGCAGTCTTCCCTATGTCCGTTTCTGACTTATTTCCCTTTTGTCTTTAGGTCTCGTTTGGAAATTTAAAATGCTCACAGGATTACCATTTACATGTTAAATGGACTAGTGTAAATAACAAATTTGTGGTTGAACATTTATTTAATTTATTTTTTTGTAGGTTGTTTTTCTAGCTTCTGCCTAACTAAGTTGTCTTGTCTTGAAAATAATTTTATTTTTACATAGCCCTTAACTTATGAATGTTTAAGCAGATTGAAGTTAAGTTTATATTTATTTTTTTAGTTTGAATTAAATTTGTGCAAATGAATTGATGAAATGTCAACACAGACACTTTAAACCCATGTTATTGTCTGTTTCTTATGATTTTTGAAATAACGATCAGAAGATATGATATTGTTTATATATTAAATAAACATGGGGCTTTGCTAATGTACTCTGTTTACTGCCTATTGACCTTATGGGTTTCCTGGGAGGCATCTCTTATTAAACTTTTTTGTAGACTGCTATTGTTTTGTCTGCAATATGGGTTTTTGTTCTTTAACAGACACTATGACTGTCTGCAGTAATTTGATTGTCTCAACATTTCAGGACAACGCGTTATTCAGGCAAGAATGGCATCAAACTGTTTTAGGGCATTTTATTAGTGTGTGTGTGTGTGTATGTGCACATGCACCTGGTAGATCTATGCTATTCCTAGCCTGGTCATGATTGGCCATTACAGAAAGAAACTGTACGAGATTGGTTGTCAAGAACACCCCTTCTACGTGAGAAAGCGGATCCACTCACTGAGCGGGCTATACCAAAATAGAAACTGAGTGGGAACCGTTCCAAAACAACATTTTATTATTCTGTAGCTTGCATGGAATACGAAAATATACGTTCACCATAACAGAGTGATCTTAAAGACTCATACTTAACCACAGAAAAATGTTTACTCTGATATTGGATCTCGTTGGCTAATATTTCGCAGACTTCCACACCCCTATTATGGAAAACCTTGTCGATTCGGGTCGCGCTCTATGATAAATATTACAATAAAAGAAGCTTTCTTTAGATACACACATAGATGAGAAAATGTCGGTGGCATTTTCATCGGCGCGGCCTAGGAGTAAAGGGGAGGTGACACAACAAACAATTCAAAAGGTATGCAACTTAAGCAATTTATGCTCACGAGAGCGCGCGTATCGTCTGTATCCAGCAGTGCAGGGCAAGTACATTAGCACCTAGACAGGCAGAACAGACGGCAACTGGTAGGGTGCTGACGGGCTAAAAACAAAGCGTCGATGCGCCCCCATGTATCGCACTATGTTGGCTTCAATCTTCCTGCTTTATATTCTCAGGATGTTTTAGAATAAAAAAAGGCGTATATTTCAATTATTCGCATGTTTAAAATCAGTGTTATTTTCTCCGCAAAATAATTCAGTAAAATCTTAGTCTGACAACTTATTTGTTTTTGTTCTATCTTTGATATTTAAGCATGTCGACAGTGTTGCATTTCTAAGTGTGTTACCCGTTATAGAAAATTTAAATTGACAGCGTACTAAGAATATTACAAATATTTATAAAAGCAAACAACCTACACGGGTGACGCGCAACATCCAAACCTTTGTCCACCCATTTATCCTTGTCTGAACTCTTATTAGCTGGGTCAACCTACGTACATGAACGTGGACAATATTGCATGTAGGCATTTAGTCTTGCTGTAAATGACCTTGATATTAATAAAAACAGATTGATAACAAACTGGTATGCATTTAGTTATATTGCCTTTCTCCCTATTTCTAAAAACAAGCAAATGTATGCGGTGAAAATTATTAGGACTTTACTTGACACAATCATTGAATAGGATAGGATTTGAAAGTTGTTTGTTACACATTTATTTTGAATCTCAATTCATGATAATAATTTAAAAGGATAATTATTTGGAAATAGTAGGCTAAAAGAGACTTCTCTGCCCATGGATGTTATATGCCCTGAACGGTGAGATAGAGGTTAGACAATTGTAATTGCTTAATGCTTTCAGTCACAAGTTAATAGATAACTGGAACTCTGTCCTACTTAAATGTCTTTTCAGCCCAAGGCTCTTATAGCAACATTTAGCATACTCCAAGAAAAACATCTGACCCAGATAATTTGGTTCAAAAAGACTGAAAGGGAGGGGGGTTTAATGTGCAAATTTGGATAAACCAGGACACATTAAATTAGAATCATAATTTGATGGTACCTTATCTATCTTATCTGTATTTCTGATTGATCTTTGTGCCCTGCAGATGCTGGATGAAAATCATCACTTAATACAATGCATAATGGACTACCAAAGCAAGGGGAAAACAGCAGAATGCACACAGTAGGTGTCACATTTCTTCCACTCAGCCGTGTACTGAGCATTAAACATAAAGGAACCTCAGCATTAGTTGTCCTCTTGACCGAGATGAGTTAGTATATGCACACTGTGCCTCTAAAAGTCCACTCCAGCCATGTGACCAACCAGGTGAAAATGTACCTTGCAACCAAACATTGGTATAGCAGAGAGAAAAAAACAACACAGTACCTTTTTCGCTAGTGATCAAGAATAAAAGTGCATCTCAGCCACCTTATAGATACAACTGACCTGGACTATCCCAAAATTGGCCTAGGAGACACCCCGACAAACAAGGCTTAACCGGCGCATGCAACTCATTCTTGGCAATGGCAGGCTGGGTTGGAATTCAATGTAAATGAAAAGGAGCAGACTTCCCAGCCAAGCCTTGTGGTGCTTTGGAACACACCCATCCCAATTTGTATTGTAATTGTGAACAATGCAAGAAATATCATTAATCCAGACATGACAGGTTGTTTTTCGAGGGAGTAAGTTGGATGAGCTGACTACTCAAGTAAACCTTTGAAAATGGTATGCTTGTCGTTTCTTGATTGATTGTTTTCACTTATTGAATGCTATGCTTGGTGCACATTTTGTGGACGAATGACAACTGATTTTATCTCCTGGCATCTGTTGCACAGATATCAACAGATACTGCACAGAAATCTGGTTTACCTGGCCACGATAGCAGACTCCAATCAGAACATGCAGTCACTACTGCCTGCGGTATGTCTGTAAGAAAAAACAAGCTTCCTGTACAAAGCAGAATTTCTCTCTCTCTCTCTCTCTCTCTCTCTCTCTCTCTCTCTTTCTCTCTCTCTTTCTCTCTCTTTGTCTGTCTCATTCTTTCACTCTGTCCCATACGCTCACCCTCACAAGCCAACCCGTTTGTATCTTTTCCAAACTGTTCCTGGGACTGAGTATAGCGGTTCCTCTATTGTAGCCTCCTTCGTCCAACGTGGGCCAGGGTCCTGGAGGAATGGGCCAGATGGGAGGCCCCCACTCGCAGGGCAACCTCAACGACAGTATGGCCCCCGCACTACCTCCTACATCAATGATGCAGACTCAGATGAGCAATGGTGACGCCCACGCACACACACAAACATTCTCTCTCTAACACACAACCCCACACACTTCATTCTCTCTCTCTCTCAAACACACACACACACAAACATATCTACTCTTCGGCTATGTGTATTCTCCTATGACTGCTTTGTTTGTCTTTGAATGTCGGCTGCATGTTTGTATGCATCTGAATTTGTCTCCATCTCTCTACTGTACGACCCTTCGTTTGCTTGGCAGCATCTGCTAAACTAATGGGCGCTCCCTTTACTACTTCTTTGTGCCTGCCTATCAATAAAATGTCAATACAATTTTCATCCCCATAATTAACCTCCTGTTAAGTAAAGATGAACTGAATGTGTGTCGGCGTCTCCTGGGCTGTGACATGGCCTGTCAGGGTATCGTGTGGTTCCCAGAGGGGCCCCGTGCTGCGCTGACTGTGCCTGTATTGTCGTCAGGCCCCAGCCATGCTCCCATGCAGCAGCCGCCGCAGGCTGCTCAACCTTCCTCGTCCCACAGCCTACCAGGTAGCAGTCAAGCCGCCCCCTCCACCCAGGGCAGCATGATCCAGGGCCCTGGCCAAGGCTACTCTTCCTCCTCCTCGTCTTCCTCCCGCAGCAACCTCAACATGCAGTCCAACTCAGGTGAGCCAGTCGCAGAGGAGTGCAGTTTTAGGTGCCACAAGCAGACATCTTTGTATAGGGGGAAATGCAGGGCGTAGGGTGAGAGCTAAGCTCTACATTGCACATTTCTGAGCTGTGCTACAAGCAGACGAGATGGAAATTCCAGACAAGTCCTCTGTGCAAAAAAAACGTTTCCATCAAGACTCCCCCCAAATGAAGCCAAGGATAGCATTCAACACAGAGGTGATTTCACCCTGCCATTTATACACGTCCTCGTCATCTCGTCCAAACGACCAAAAAAAAGAAACAAACACATTCAGTCCATCAAAATGGCTTACCCTCTTTCCGATGGAGACTAACCACTATACCCTGCTTCAGGCTAACCTCTTAACCTTCTTAACTTGCTGCCCTGTGTGTCTTTGCTTGCCCATGCACATCAGTTGTATCTTTTTTTGTATCTGTTTATGCACTGACCCCTCTGGCCTTGTCTGCATTCACATTAAAGCGTAGCTGAAGCTCCTACCGCTGCTAACAGACCCTGACCACCGCTCGAACATGTCTTGCCCCCCTCCTTCCTCACTCGTTTACCATGTATAATTTCCCTATCTTTCTTTTTCTTATGTTGTCTACTGCATATTCCGGGTATGTAATGCCTGTGTGTTTTTGTGTGCTGTCGAATGCTCCCCAACATGGCCGCCGAGATTGCAGGCTTACATGTATTGTCCCATGAGCTCGCTCCCCATAACACCGCCTTCCTCCCCAGTCTCGATGATGCACCCGCAGTCTGCCACGCCACACTATTCTCCAGGCCAGGCTGGGGGCCAGCTCTACCAGGGCCAGCAGGGCATGGGCCTCATGGGCCAGGGTAGCCAGGGGAACAGCATGATGGGCCAGAGGCCTATGGGCTCCTACCGACCCTCACAGCAAGGTAGGTGATGGGGGATGACCCACTCTATTAATTCTGCTGTGGTTTGGCTGGGGGTCTGGAGGAAACGTGTGAAGCTGAGGGTGACAGGGTGTGTGTGTGTGTGTGTGTGTGTGTGTGTGTGTGTGTGTGTGTGTGTGTGTGTACACGTGTGGTAGTAAACATGGCACGGTAACAATGATAAAGTCTATCGAGTTGTGGAGTTGCTGGTGGCGTTGATGTTTCTGTAGTTTGAAGTGGAACTATTGTTGACCAATCAAGACGTTTTTGGAGTTGAATGCTTAACACCTGGGCCTTGTCGTTTTTTTTGTAGTTGATTCACGTTCGGTTGAGATGTGACCGATGAACCCGACTGTTGTGGCACGGAACGTCCTGGTCACGGACGCCCGTTGCCACGGCACCGGGGAGGTGACATATCCTGCAGGCCATCGCCATGGCCGCCCTGTGACTTTAAGAAGCGAGCCAGCGAGTTATGGCTCCTTGTCACATGGGGTTCCAGAGTGTGTAAATCACTCTGCCCATGCTGTGTCAGCATGGGTCTATTAATAGCCTCCTAACGTCCCTGTGTGCTTTGTGAGGGACACGGCCTGGGCACATGCCTCATAGGGATGTCTGCCCTGCTGTGCTTGACTGAGTCGTTTCCAAGGGGAAAGTGGTCCAACGTGGAGGCTCTGATATTAATGGTCCGTTTTTGTACCCGGTCAGGGCCAAATGGAGGTTCTCCGTGAGAAATTGTTTGGAGGAACTTCCCGAAGACAGCCCGAGTGGCCTGCTCACAAGCAGCTTTCTGATTGGTTGTAAGGCTGTTGCTAAGGCTTCCCACCGCGCCTGCTCGCTGAGACACTGCAAATGTTTTTTTTTATCTGATATATGGTGCTAAGAGATTGTGTTGCCACCGCGGCTGCACGAGTTACAATGCTGGTGTTCTTTGTGTCACTATTGATTTGAAGAGGACGATAGGCTGTGCCGTTTTTTTTTCCTTTCTCCAGCCAGCAGAAAAGGGTTTGGACATCTTGGTCAGTCAGTCGAAGAGAGTGGTACCTGAAGTTTCTGCACGACACACCCACCTAGCTGACGTCAGATTCCTCCTGCACGTGCTCCCTGTGATTCTCACTCGCTTGTCATATCATATAACCCCCCCCACACACACACACACAAACACACACGCAAACTCTTGCAATTTTTGCAATTTTATTTAACACCCAATTATCCCTTGCTACGTTCCCTGGCCCCACCCCTTTACACAGCCACCATGCAGTAATTGGTTGGACCAGCTGATTAACCAATCGCGGTGTGGCCTGTCTTGCAGGATCGGCTCCACAGCCGTGCATGGGACAGGACGGGTTCTATGGCGAGCAATACGGACATACTCAGAGCTCCAGCGAGCCTAAGCCTATAAACCAGAGGTTTTACACCGATGGTAATCTCACAGAGCCTAAATAAGCAAAGAGAAATTATCTTTAGTCACACACACACACACACACATACACACAAACACGTTTTACACAAGTTAGAATCACCTATGTAAACACAATACAGGACTTGTCATCCCCGCACCGTATCATCCATCCGCCCTGTCCCTGAGTCATTGCAGAGATCAACACTAAACCTCTCTAGGCCCCCTATTCATTTCCAAGCTTTTTCTTTTGTGTGAGCTGTATTCAAAACATTGACACGTTCTGACGTTGATCCCAATCCTGTTGCTCCCCAGTTTGTTTGTCCCTGTCTACTCTTTTATTCCCTCGTGGTGTGCTGAAATTTCTGATTTTCTAAAGACTCTTACCAGTTTGGTTAGGGCAGATATATTTTATGTTGTACTTTGTGTGCTGGTGCGTTGTGAATGTGCTTTTTGGGAAGCGGGTTTTGTGTTACAATTTCATCAGCCCAACACTGGTTTCAAAGATTTTTTTTGTTCTTCAAAGAAACACGTGCCGAAATATACATGCATACATGGATATGAGTATGCATATTTGAAGAGTTATTTTTGCATATGTTTTGATTCCATACAGGTCATGGGGAGTATTCTTATCAACAATCATCTTATAGTGATCAAGGGTATGAAAGGTCCTTTGATGAATCCTCACAACACTATTATGAAGGAGGTACGCTGCAAACTGAAAGCACAGGAGTACCATTGACTCTTTTTACTTGGGGATTAAGATCAAGGAGTAATAACTTATTATGAGTTTGTGTGTGTGTGTGTGTGTGTGTGTGTGTGTGTGTGTGTGTGTGTGTGTGTGTGTGTGTGTGTGCGTCTCATTTCCAGGTAACTCTCAGTACAGTCAGCAGCAGACCCCGTATCAGCAGGGGTCTGGGCAGCAGCAGCCCTTTAGCCAACAGCCATATTCTTCCCAACAACAGGGCTACAGTGGCCCGCCACAAAGCTATGGTACAAAAGTATAACCCTTCCTCCATGTAGCTACTGGTAACACTCAACTCAACTAAATATATGTATGAAAAATGCCTTCACAATCATAATGTTGCCACTATAAAGACCCAAAATAAGCAGAATGTTTTATGTTCCTTACTTGTGCCATTTGTAATCGAATGAGTCTAAACACATAAACGCATAAACATAAACAATTGTAATGTGTTCAACTCGTCTCTTTACCAGGTCCTGGTCAAAGTAGTTCCTCCCAGTACTCCCAGTATCAGCAGGGTCAGGGACAGCAGTACGGCTCGTACCGCTCCTCCCAGGGGGCCCCTGGAGCCCAGACCCAGCGGCCTTACGCCTACGAACAGGTAAACACACATATGGATTTGTTTTGGAACAAAGCCAATCAAACGCTTGATTCTGAGATATTAAAAAAAATCATACTTGAGCAGAGCATTTCTTCCTTAGCTTAATTGTGTCTCAGTACTCTGAGTTCCGAAAATGGATGCAAGTCCTAACTGATAGTCACTGCCCTTTGTACAGGACAGGTCAGTGGGCTATGATCACTGATGGTGATGATGATGGTACAGGAGAGGGTTGTGATCTATTTTTGTCTCCAGCAGGGTCAGTATGGGAACTATCAACAATAAAGCCTCTCTTCCTATTTCGGGGAAAACTGTTGGAGAACGTTGTAGTGGTCCCATGGGAATTCAAGCCCACGGCAGTGGCGTACGCTCTGGACCTGGGCCATGGATTAGAACAGCTGTCTTCCTCTGATGCTTCGACCCGCTTGTCTTGTTCATTGTCTATCCCGCTGAGAGAAAATAATGTGATCGTACAGTAAGTTCAGCATGAGTCCCTTCTCTGCTTTCCTTTGCTCACTACTGTGATGGACACGTGTTCCTGGGTTGCCATGTTTGCAGGACTCTCTATTACAAAGCAAAGGTCCCCTCCCCCCCTTCCATAGAATATGTAAACATTGTCAGGGTATTACTGTGCATTAGAGAGAAAGTGTTGTGTCAGAATTAAGTTGTGTATCGCCCGCTGCTCTACAGCTGTATGACGTCTGTTCTTTTCTCTTCTTCTCTCATCCATCTGCTTCTGCCTCTACAGTATTTGTCCTTTTCTCCATAACCTTTTACTGTTTCTTGATATGTGCACATAAAACCATTAACTGCACTCTTAAGATGGTAGATGATAATTAGGTCAAGACAGTGGTCATATCTTTTTTTTTTTATCCACTGGTGTGACTAACTATTTAGGGACTTTATTTTAAGGTGAACGTGTTATAGTCTTAACACCTGACTTGTTCAGGGACATAGGGAAGTAGCGATGCCATTCAAGTGTTTCTTGAAAAATAAAAAATAAAATTATAATAATGCCAAAGTAACACAGGGACATTATAGTACCTCAACACTCAATAAGTGCAATATTTATACTAAGTTACATGTCTTGATTAGTATCTGGTATATATAGCTTTGTTTTTGCTTTATACCAATATGGCAAAAGGTCGGCGGTTATTGTAGTTACTTTTTTATACATACAGTGTTTATCTTGTTCATGCTTTTCAATTAATCCTTCATATCATGTATCATAATAGCTGTATTTGGGTAAGTGTGAAATCAATATGCCTCGCAAACACACTTGCCTTATTGTTTTGTTGATCAAATACGATGTGCATATGCGTTTCTCCCTCTCAAAGAATTAAATGGACCTCTGATCATATAACAAAACATGGCGTATTCAAATAATATACCAACATTAAATTAACCCCAAAGGGGAGGCACAAGTACTCTTGCAATTTTTTCAACATTTGATGTCCTGGCTGTCAAACAGCTAAATGACTTTATGCTCAACTCAACTCAACAGTGACAATCATAGGTTTATCGACACTGTAAGGTACTGTAATATACACTGTAATCATTGGTATAATAATCTCTCTAAATTTAATAAGTAGCTAACTACAGTGTTTTGGAGTTGTTATCTTTGTTGTGTTGAATCATGTGTGTATGTGTGTTGATCCTTATGACTGGCTTGGTGAAAGAACACCAAATATGAATGTTGATTTGTCTACTATCTACTGTGTCTTTTCGTCAGTATTTTGTTACTGTTTGTTTTGTAAAATAAACTAATGTTCACCACAGTGAATTGTATTTATTTATTACAAAGATCTGCACACATTTTCAAAAGAACAAAAACAGTAAAAGAGCCTACCATTTTTTCCCTCTGATTTGGAATTTTACTTTTGAAATTCTAAAACTGACCCTTGCTTTTACCCGTAGCTGTCATGGAACCAGAAGATCTGCAAGCTAACGGTTAGCAAGCTGTTAGATCGCAAAAAAGGGTACATAAACTGCTATGCTGCCATTTAGTTTATTTAGTTAAATTCATATCGACCTGCAGGTGAATCTTCTGTTTGCCACATTGTTTTTATTGACTAATTTAAGTAAATTTGCATTGTTGTTTTTGTAACAAAACTGGCTAGCCAACTTTCTCACCACGTCGACCAACGCTAGCATGGCAACTGCTGAGGTCATTCATACTCACAGCAACACAACTGACAATTTCAAGTTAAAGACTCCGTCATCATGATCCGTATTCTCTCAATATCACAATGTTTAGTACAGTAACAAGGATACGAAGCCGAAAATGGCTTTATCAAGAGATGGTACGTATGGTTGGTCAAGCCTATGCGAGAAACGAAGCGAGCTGGTTGCCAGGTCTCCAAAGCTACTCTGCAGCCGCTCATTGGAAAACAAATGGAATCAGGAATATCACTTCAACTTGTGCTATGAATGCCAAGATCAGAGGAGGCATTCAGAAAAAGAAAGAACTCTCTGAAAAGAAACTGGTATGACTTTAACGGTATCCCTTTCACGTCATACTTTAAATGTACGATTACCTTTCACTATCAGTAATAGTTTTGACCCTTTCAGATTGACACAGTCGGTCTTCTAAAGATGACTGTAGCTAACTTCTTATGTTGTACTCTTCTACGTAGACTCGTCACTTTATCGACTACCGTAATGTGAAGCTAATTGCTGGGGCAGGAGGAAAGGGCGCGTGCACCTTTCACAGTGAGCCGCGGAAGGAATGGGGAGGACCAGACGGAGGCAATGGGGGAGACGGGGGAAACATCATTATCAAAGGTGAGTTATGGAATCCAATTGGCTTACATTCAGGGTGTCACGGTGACATAAATGCCAGCACAGTCAAATTCAACATAGAAACCTGCACGCATAAGGACACGCTCATTTCTATCCGATTTGGTTTGGATGTAATTTCTACGGAACTCCATTTTTGAGATCCTCCTACATCTTTCTTATCCGCGTACTTTCAGTCGACAAGCAAGTAAAATCCCTGGCGCAGGTATGCCCTGTTTACCAGGGAGAAAATGGTCACGGGGGCGGCAGCAAGAACTGTTATGGACGCAATGCCAGCACATCATACATCTCTGTGAGTATGATCAAACCTAATTGACATTATTATGCCAACAAGTGTAGGTGTCTTTGGCATGTCGACCAACAGTTGGCCTTATTGCCTTTATGTAGAACGTGAGACCCAGCTCACGCCTGACGTCTCTGCCCCTCTGCCCAGGTACCAGTTGGCACTGTGGTAAAGGAGAATGGGAAGACGGTGGCAGACCTCTCACAGCATGGCCAGGAGTACATCGCTGTGTTTGGAGGGGCCGGAGGGAAGGGCAATCGCTTCTTTCTGTCTAACGAGAACCGTGCGCCCATGACGGCCACGCCTGGGGAGATAGGCCAGGAGAGGCGCCTGCAGCTGGAGCTGCGCACCATGGCTCACGCCGGACTAGTAAGGCAGCATGGAAACAGTAAAACAAAAAAGTGATGGGTTTGAGAAGTTGTCTACCCTGTCTGAACGCAGTTGCTAGAGTGAATGTTGACATAATCTATCTATTTTTTCTACTTCAGGTTGGGTTTCCAAATTCAGGGAAATCCTCGTTGCTGAGGGCTATCTCCAATGCCAAACCGGCTGTGGCTGCCTATCCTTTCACCACACTCAACCCTCACGTGGGCATTGTCAAATACAGGGATCATGAGCAAGTGGCAGGTAATTGGGCTTTGAAATTAATTAGGCTTTAAGACAATATAATATAATTGTGTTTTATTTATAGGATTACACAGTTCACACACCATGTACTTGGTAGATAGTTTTTTTCACAATGTATTGATTCAGATACTTTATTAGAAATATTAAACTTACACTTTTTCCATGAGTGTTTTTTAATTCACCCCAAAATGCTTTCCCCATTTTCTCTCCTTGTCCTGACCAGTTGCTGACATTCCTGGGATCATCCGCGGAGCCCACCTGAACCGCGGCTTGGGGATCTCCTTCCTGCGTCACATCGAGCGCTGCCGCTTCCTGCTCTTCGTCCTGGACGCGTCCACTCCCGATCCCTGGACCCAGCTCCAGCACCTCCGCTACGAGCTGGACCAGTACGAGCCCGGCCTGTCCCACCGGCCCCACGTCATCGTGGCCAACAAGATGGACCTTCCCGAGGCGCGGGGGAACCTGGAGGAGCTCCGGGTGAGAGTGGACCACCGAGTGATACCCGTGTCGGCCCTCACCGGCCAGAACACCGAGGAGCTCCTCCTCCACCTCCGAGAACTTTATGACGGCTACCTGAAGGGAGGGGGTGGCAGCGGGGAGGACAAGCCCACTAGGTGGTAGTAGAAGGCTGTGTTATGACTGTTGTCTGCTCCCAATCTGCCCATTGGGGTGTATTTAAGGTGTCTGATCTGAAAGTGTTTTGTAAAAAAAAAAAAGAAGAATGTATTGAAATTGTAGTTTTCATTAAATAGATTTCAATACAAGTTCATGTCTTTTAATTTTTTTTATTAGTCTTACAGCAAGGTATTTTGGTTTGCAAAATTGTATGCCATACTGTAGGCAGGTTGTATGGCTGGCTTAAACATGTTATTTACTTAGACTGCTTCACATTCCATACATGTTTAGAGGAAATGCGATGACGCGTGTGGAAGTGTGCATGTTCAATTCAGCATTGTAATGTCACATGTAGGTCTTATATTGTAGGCAATATTCTTAAGTACTTGTTTTCGCATAATTTTCCCTCGCATAGCCAGTTTACTGAACGCAAAACGCATGGTAAGCAAAAAGCGATAAGTAGGAGTAAATCATTTGGCATAGCCATAGGTTCATCATAAATATTGTGATCGAACTTAAGAAAATAGCCCTTTTTTCCAGTTAGTCATTGGTGAAGAGATATTTCTGTGTGTTTGGAGATTGATATACAAAAACCAAGCAGGCACTGAGACTACACTGACCCCTCTGTATCAAGCATCCATGCTGTTGTGGATGTTTACCAGGATACTGCTGACTGGACTTTCATAGTCCAGTGGGACAGAGTCAGAGAGACAGAGAGGCAGTAGCCTCACTTCACTGTTTGTTCCTTTCAGTAGAATGTGTTTTGAACTGATGTGACCAGGAACATATGTTTAAAAAGATTCATCTTTCATGGACATAAACTTGATTTGCAGAGATAGGAAATTAAATAAACATACGATGGACTTAAAGACAAATCGAATATAGAGGAGGTAACTAGCCCATCTGGGAATCCCTTTTCAACCAATGGAAGAGAATAAAGTGGAAGTTTGATGTGATCTAGATTATTCTTTCACACCAATGTCTGTAATTGAGTTGTCCTGTCCTGCCCATACTGAGCCTCGGGAGCTTGGCAAAGCAAGTTGTTTGATTACATTGAATGAGGGAGGGGCCGAAAAAAAAAGCGTTAAGAGGGAGAAAATATCGTGGTTACCTGGGACTTATGGGAACAATTCTAATGGCTTGTGATGCTGGGCAGTAAATGTCCTGAACAGTGGCTTAGTGCAGCGTGAAAAGCCTGCCCTGGGCTTGACCCCGTTGGCCACTGTGGTTGCCACAGTCCCCTGACCTGTGTCACCTGCTCTGGGGGCGCTGGCCTATTGTGGAGCTGTTTGTTTGTTTTTCCTGTGTAAACTCCTGTAAACCACTACTTGGTCACAACACGAATGGTCAGGCTGAGGGCTCATTAAGTGTATGTGCAGGCTGTCTTTTGTATGTTTGGCAGACGTTTAGTTTGGCTATTGGCATTTCATTTTTGTTGATAGATACATTTGTTGTTCACATGTAAATACATTTGCTGATGTAAATTAGATGTGTTGTTGTTGTTGTTGTTGTTGTCCTCTCCACAGGGCGGTATGGGACAGGAATGGACACTGAGACTGAGAAGTGGAGCAGAACTCTGTGGGACTACCTTTGTCTGCGCCAACCCCTCGAAAAGGCAAGGACTGATTCACCTTTAATGTATTCATGACTGTATTATCATCACATTAAAACTGAAGTGGAGTGACCCCTAAGTGAAGTTACGTGCTTGCATATTCTAAATGTATGGTAAGTAATTCACTGAAATCCCAGTTTTTTTCCCATATGCTTCCTGTTCAGAGCGACGTGATAATTGGGCTGGGTTGCCATGACTTGCGTGTTGCTGAGAGGTCGGCTGCTCTCTTCCTGGAGGGATGGGCTCCTTGGTTGCTGTTCACCGGTTACCGTGGCAACCAGACAGCAGGTCAGTGAGGTCAGGCCGGCTGTTTATGTCCAGCTCTTTGTCTTTTCCCAACCTTTTCCCAGCTCTTTCTGTGGGGGGTCTCGTCTGTGTTGAGACAGGGGTTTGGACGAGGTGCGAGGCGGACGTCTTCCTGGACGTGGCTCTGGGATTGGGGGTTCCCAGAGACCACATCCTCCTGGAGAACGAGGCCACCAACACAGGAGAGAACCTACGCTTCTCCCACAGGCTCCTGGAGGAGAGACACATCCCAGGTCTGGTTTCACTGCGCCTTTTCATTACTCGGCAGCCAGAGGGGGTCACAGCACAGCACGCGCACCAAAGTGCTGCTGCCTGTATGTTGTACGTGCTCCGACTAACACATGACTTTACATCCAACGTTATTTTTGTGGGCTCTGTTTTTTTTCTCTGTGACAGCCAACAGGGTGGTGCTAGTGCAGCAGCCCTTTATGGAGCGCAGAGTTAATGCCACCTTCCTTTGTCAGTGGCCCCAACAGATGGAACACACCACGCACGCCTTTGTCACCTCCCCTCAGATTGACATCTCCGACTATCCAAACCCCAGTGTGGGCACTGCCTCCGACCTCATCACGTACATGCTAGGTACCCTGCCATCCTACTTTTAGCAATTTTCTCTCATACAAAGTTACTGTGTCTCCAGCACATGCAGTACCTAGTACGTTCAATGGGAAAGTGTGTCCGTGTATCCAAACTTTTGACTGGTACTGTACCTAGTTTCTGTCTTACAAAGGTACCTTTTCTCCTGCATACATCAGTTATGTCTCCTGCATAGTTATATCGTCTCCTACACATAGCTCACTCTCTTACATATGTACCCCTGTCTTCTACACATAGATATTTGTTCTCTTACATAGGTACCCGTCTCCTACATATAGGTATTTTCTCTCTTACATAGTTACCCCTTTCTCCTACACAGATATTTTCTCTCTTACATAGTTACCCCTGTCTCCTACACATATAGATATTTCCTCTCTTACATAGGTACCCTCTTTCCTATGTTGAGAGGTTGAAGGAAACATTGGGCTCTTTTTTGTGTGTGCGCTCCACGGCTCTACTTAGGGTGCCGATGTTACTCTGTTTTTTTGTTTAGGTGTGATTGAGAGAATTCGGGACTACCCTGGGAAAGGCTTTCAGGTGGAGCAGGAGATCCCTCCCAGCGTTCTCTCTGCTTACCACTGGTTTATGCAGGCTGGCTACAGGCCTAAGTAGACATGTTTAAACTCACTTATCAATACATGGCTGAGTGCCGCTTCCAGTTTGCAAATGAAGAAATAAGTTATGAATCTGATAAAGCACCAATAATTATGCTGCCCTCCCCCGAGACAAATACTGTGTAATGCTACATGTAGCTCAATAGATCAGATATGGAAGGCCTTTTTTTTTTTTTTTATAAATATTTTTTATCTGAAAACAAGTTAGGTTACACAAGACCCTTTTACCTGTATGTTTCCAATTACCATAGATACCTTAGATGTATTGTTCAGACCCAAATCATATTGAGCAGGTATGACAAAACATACCACACATCCTAAACAGGATCCAAAACATTTTAATAAAAAACATTCCCTATGTTATTGGTACTGCCATACAAAATTCAAGAATATGTCCGGTCTGTCTCTTCTGTTGTCAGTGCTGCTTTGGTTTCCTGGAGCACACACGACAACCATGAATGTGTTGTTCCATCGCTATGTTATCCACCCTCGCCAAGAGGACGATAATAGCATTGGCAGCGTTCCGCTACACTACATTGATTCAGTGAAAATTAAGTGCTATGACTTCTGGAGCATAATAAAGGCCTGTCCGGAATTTTCTGTCCAATGTTTGCAGTTCAATTCTCACTCGATTTCCCCCGCCTGGCCATGATTGTCGATGGCATCTATGCAAAGTCAAGTTTATCAGAGGCCTCTTCTCAGTGTAACTGGAACCTCTGGCCTACAGATTAAGGCCAAGAGGTCAAACCTAGGTCCTAGGTGGAGGAGCATGTCTGTGTCAAACGGATCCTCTGGAATAGGGATGGCATCCAGCTGGTAAGTGGTGTCCTCGTCCCCCTCTTCAGCATATGGGTGGGGGGCATAGTCTCCCAGCTCCACCCCTTCTGCCTGGATATTAGACATCATCTTTCAAGGAGAAGAAGCAGAGGTAGAACATTTAACGTTAGGCATAAGGATTGATGGGGCCCTGGTAAGTATACATTGACATATGCATATACAGTATATATATATACAGTATATATATATATATATATATATATATATAGTTATGTATTTTCTCTTTGTACTGTAAGTACCTGGTGTATAACTTTGAACAAGACCTCGGATCTGAACGATGAAGTGTCACTTTCCAATGCGAAGGCTGCCTCTGACCAGCCCAGATATTTGTCCTTTCCTTGCCTCCCATATGTTATTGACCTCTGACCCCACCAATATAAAAAAATATATATATTATATTTGTCATACAGATTGGTAGTAAAGGTGATTCACAGACACGTTGCCATTTTTTGCAAAAGTAATAATTTACCTTTGAGAATCTATTCTGTGATTCCCTGAAAAAACCCTAGATTGAGAAAAAGGTATGCAATTTAGTGACGGATATCACATTCAATGGCCATATTTGTATTCTTATAAATTTTTTTGTTAACAATGCCAAATTACCAATGTTGTCTGTTGATGTAGCTGATCATGTATGGGAGAGGATGGGACTCGGTGCACTGTGGCTGTGTCTGTTCTTTTCTAAATAAAACATCATAAAAGAGCAAACAAATATCCTAAACACTCTGATTTCAACTTTCGTGATCCCACATTTTCTTTTCAATGGGTTACTGTACCTTGATTGATTGGTTCCCGATTGACCTTGGTTGAGGCTGAGCTGGTGTTTGAGCTACAAAATGTCCGGGAGGGTACAGAGACCGCACAGGTACCTATCAAGTAGATTAAGGTGAGACACCTGTCTTATGCACACTATTCAGCTTGTAGATTCTGTGTCAGTAATACAATGTAAACACACTATGCAGCTTGTAGATTCTGTCACAGTAATACAAAAATAGAGGTTGTATATTTACCTTGCAGTCAGTGCCAATGCTCTCTGTGTGGCTGGGAATCAACTTCTTTTCACTTTCTTCACTTTCAATGAATATTTTCTTCATCTTACATGACAGCAGCAAGGCCAACAGCAGAACTCCTGAAATATAGACCAGATCAGTCTGCTCAAACCTCACTAGGGGAAGTTGCAGGGGTCATATGTGTGTTGTTGTCTCCAAACGTGTTTGTGCACATAATTGTCACACAGTATATGCCTACAGTATAGGATAATCTTCCTTTTCTCAGCATTGATCTGCCACGTACCCAGCATAAGCAGCATGCAGATGAAGAGCACCGCGATGGCACTGACTCCCATCCTGGAGCCTGTGGCTCTCTGGAGTCTGCAGTTGGGCACGGCGTTCGGGTCGGTGCATTCGCACACAGTGATGGTCAAGTTGTGGACGGTGGGCTGACCCTGCAGGTCAAAAACCTCCAGCTGCAGGTCGTGGTGGCCGGCGTACACGTCGGACTCCTTCACCAGGTGCACTGAGTAGCCTAGGCATTAAACAGAAGTCCTCCGTTGTTGGCACTATATCGAACCGCTTGCAAGTCTTTTTTCGGTGCCACATACAACTGTGATAAGCGGGTATGTATGCAAATGAGGGCCCAAACAATGTGATAGAATGGAAGGTATGTTTCACCGTGATTCAGCTCCATCCTCCATTTGCCCTTGACGTCTCCTCGCAGCTGGAAGTTGAAGGGGCCACCGTAGGGGTCTTCGTCCAGGTCAAAGACTGTGATGTTGGCCACTGAGGGCCCATCTGACAGGCACATGTCCAGTTTGGTCTGGACCAGGGTGGGGAGGTTGTCGTCCTGGTCCGTCAGGTGGATGATGAGGGTTCCAGTACCAGTCATTGGAGGCTTACCTGATAATAATAAAATACTCAAATGAATAAGTATATATATATATATATATTCATAATTTCATCGATGCATATGTCATATTTCTTACCATCATCAACAGCATACAGAGTCACGTTATAGACATTGTTTTTAACATATTGTGACTCTCTGTCTACGATTTTGACAGCGGTTATTTTGCCAGTCTTCGAGTCTACCGTGACCCAATCTCCTGGATCCACTCCTTTCATGTATCTGCCAAGAACATTAAACATTGCTTTGTGTTATCATACAACAATTGTATTAAATGGAACACAAATTATTCAATTAGTCTGAAATACACAACAGTTGAGGGTTATCTTTCGCTCAAACAGTGTCTCTTTCTTACACAATGTTGTTGGCATGGCTGACATCTGTGTCAATGGCTGTGAGCGTCTCCAGGTGGTGTCCCACAGCCAGGTTCTCCTCCACCAGCACGTGCTTCACCGCCGAGACAAAGACGGGAGGGTCGTTCACGTCCTCCACCCTCACTGACACCTGGTAGACAGATAGCGGCGGCGGGGAGAGCCCTGTGCCGGCCCCAGTGTTCACCACGGCCCAGAGGCCAGTGGGCTGACGACCTTCGACCCTGCAGGAGAAGGAGGGCTCCTCGTTTTCGACACTGACCGACAGGTTCCTAAGAGGACCTTCCTCATAGTCCAGTGGCTGTCGGGAGTGGAACATTTCTAGTCAGATGGCAGTGGGTGTCCGAAAAACCTGCTTTGAGTGTCTATTTCACCCGCGATAAGGACTTCTATTCGAACACATTTGGTATATATACACTGTAAGCCACAAATAAACATGATACCTTTTCCACGTACAAAACCCCTTCGTTTGTCTTAGGATCAGTGGTGATTTTGAAGTTGTTGGCCGTGTCTCCGTGGAGAGTGTATCTGGCCCTCCAAGCTGCTGTGCCTCTGGTGTCTTCATCGGAAACTTGCAGTCGGAGGACAGACACATTCACCTCTCTCTCCTTCACACTTCCTGGTCCCTTGGAGAAAAGGTACATAGAAACAGGAAACTGTTTTACAATTTGGCAAAAATAGCTTGACCTGGTGATATTAATGTCTGAAATGTTTGCCCTTATGTTTGTATGCCCTTACTTCTTTTGTTGAGGGCAGAGAAATACACACAATGATGCACTTAATTCATTTGACCTATTCTCATTATTGGAAATAGCCAAACAGAGAATCTTAACAGTTTACAGAGAATAGTTGCGGAAAAACCTACTGTACACAGCTGCTTTGAGAGGAAAAACAAACTATTAATGTATAACGTCAGAGATTAGCCAAGCTTGTTCCAGTTGGCAGAAATGCTCAGAACTACCCTGTACTAGAAAGATGTACGTAATAAACCAATAGGTGTACGTAGTAAAGTTGTTGCGGAGCTAACGTAGTTGAAACTCACTGTTTGTCCTGTGAACACAGGCATGTGGTTGTTTCCGTCCTCAATGTTTACTGTCACAGTGCAGGTGCTGGAGAGCTGGATCTGCTCCCCACTGTCCTTGGCCTCCACCAGTATGGTATACCTCTCTGCTTTCTGATAGGGATGCAAAGAAACACAACTGAAGTTGAAAACAAATGCTGAATAACTATGCGAAACCACAGACACACACAATCCCAATACCAGATCTCTGTATGAACTGGTAGGTTTGTCATTAACCGTGAGAGCCAGAGTAGAATGTCAGGAGGAATGAGATTCAAGGCCAGACACGACCTCAATGCGCTCACCTCGTGAGACAAACAGCCTTTGAATTTTATGGCCCCAGTTTGATCCCTCTGCTCAATGAAGAATTCCAGGTCCGTTGGTTTAGGGGTGACGGAGACGATTTTGAAGATGAAGGTTCCATTTGGAGTGTTGCTTGTATCTTTATCTAATGCCATGACAGATACCAGAACAGAGCCTAGCAGCAGAACAAAGCAAAGGGACCAAGTCCTTGAACTAAAATTATTTAATCATAAAACCTTGTCATTTCTATGAAAATACTTTATTTGTGTCCTCACAGACACACTGTATATTTTATAAATGAATATTTTACCTTGTAAAACAGACTCGTGTATTTTTATCTCGTAAAGCGGAAACTGGAAAACAGGCGCGTTGTCATTGATGTCCAGCACTTCCACCTCCACCCCTAGTCTGGTTGAAACTTTGTTACTAAGTCTGTTATGGGCCTCAAATGTCAGCTGAAAGTGGACAAAATGACAAAAAAAAAAAGAAAAAAAAGATAATCTGAATTATAAATAAGTAAAGAAATTAGCAGGGAGAAAAAGAAATTTATGTACGCATCCATGAAAAACAGTTCTGCCAAAATCTGCCTTTAAACTATATTGTAGGAGACCACAGCCATAGCAGATGCTCACTAACCCGAAGTTTTTTATACATTTCATAATCCACTTTTTTTAAGACGCTGACCACTCCACTTTGGATGTCGATTGAAAGTACGCCCTTTGGATCCATGTCGACACCTTCACCTTTTAGGTCAAATCCAACCTGGAATTTTTCTTCAGTATAAATCTGAAAGAAAATATAGGATAAAACTCTGTGTGTGTTTTTGTGTGTGTGTGTGTGCGCGCGCTCGCGTGTGTGTGTGTGTGTGCGCGTGTGTGTGTGTGTGTGTGTGTGTGCATGTAAAGTAGCTAATATATATAGTACCAGTCAAAGGTTTGGACACACTCTACCGTTGAAGTGAATGAGAAAGCGTGTCTAAACATTTGACTGGTACTGTATGTAAATATGTCACAGATGTGTAACCCTCTGTGCTGCTCGTGGGAGTTTCAGTCTATACTCACTTTGCCCAGCACATATGGGAAAGGTCCTTGATACTCCTCCACGATTTGGAAGGTATCCACAATCCAGTGTCTCTTTTGTCTTAGCAGAGTATCGGAGGAAAGCACATTGGGGATCCCCAGCCACTACGAAAACAAGTAAAGAATAAATCATAAATACATAAATATTTTAAGCACATATTTTTCAATATCAATTACACTTCATCCGGGCTACAGCCTATCCCTTTATCCCTTTCATGGCCGCTTCCCAGGACCTTAGAGGCGTAATACTTGGCCCTGCTTAGTGGGAGAGTATACTGCGGTGTCACACAGTAAAATGCATACTGCAGCAGTGGCACGTTCAAACAACGCGCCTTGCGTTACGTCTGGCCCACCCTGCCATATTGTAGATAGGATTTGAACTTTTTCAAAAAGCCATGTTTGGACGAAGAAAGTTCACAGTCTGTTAATGGTCAATGCCAATACGATCCCACCACATAGGCCTACTCCCCGATTAAAAGGCAAAACTATCAACATAACAAACTATAATGACAACATATCGATTTAGCTGTATATTTGAATAATAGAATAAGTGAGTGAAGACAGGATGCCTATGAGTATTTTCAATTATGAGTGTTGTTGGTAACCATGGTTATTATGAGTCAACGTAAAAACAAAGGTTCTAAGGTAGAGACTTTTCAGCAAGAAGTCACCTACAAAATACAACTCTGTTTCTCAGGGAAGATGGCATGATAGCAGAGAAACAGTGTTTTATTGTTACAGTAAACAACATACTGCGGTCACCCAGATACCTGTCTCCATGTCGAGGCTTCTTGGTTTTAAATAAAACATTAAAACAATAATACTTTCGTTTTTATTTTTGTTTCTGAAAGTTCCATACGACCCTTTCTGCTCTTTGACTTGCATCAAAAATGGTTGATTTGACATAACAACTTAGATAAATAAAAGGCCTTGGATAAAAGGTCCTGTGAGTTCAGCATCTTCTTTATTTACATATTTTCAAGGCATAGGCAGGTTTAGGAAATAAAAAAGCTGTTGTGTATGACCAGACATCTGGCTCTGTAGATTCTAACCAGAAGAGACTCGGGCATAAGAGATGTATTGGCTATAATCTATACAACATTATGTGAGGGCCATGCACATAGCACATGATGATGATTGCTAAATCAAGACTGCTACTGTCACTTGACTTGCACCGGTCTAATCAAATCATTATATCAAATATGTGTCTATTAAAAGCAGGTAACATACAGTGCAATATTTAAGATTTCACCAAAACAAGAAAACTCTTGAAAAAAATGCAACTTAATAAAGTGCTAATTTTTTTCAATTCCTGTTTGTTAGGTGTAACATTGTTCCATTTAACTTGAGCAAAAAAAATGAATAAATGTAAGCTAATTTCCCAAGTTATGCAATAGCCTTTGGGCTTTCAACAGTGACATTACTTGACCCTACTGTAAGAAGAATACACAAGCCCTTTTCAAAAGTTGTCACGTGTACTCTTAAAAGTGTCAGTTCACATTGCATCTTTACCATGGTTTCCAGTGCTGGCCTTGCTTTTCATAATGTAAAAATGTATAAATATAAAACTCACCAAAACAACAAGCAGACTCAAGCACATATTCTTCTTGATCTCTTTATCCAGATGGCACTATTATTAAACAGTAGTTTTTTCAAACTCTCCAGTGGTCCTGTCCCTTGGTGAAGTACTTGGGAATGATAAACATCTTAGGCTCAACTCAAGTTTTCATGTTCAGTTTAAGTACTCAGCCGAATATGTTGGCACTAATGATGACACACACTCCTCCCACCCCCCCACACACCCCCCCCCTCCATCTCCCTCCTCCGCTTTCATCTTTTCAAAAAATATATGATAGCTATTCAATAATCTGATTATCTCACCACGGTCACGCATGTTAATATGCTTGATGCCTGTTTTTTTACAGCATGTTATTTGCATGACCTCAGAAAGTAAACTGCTTTGTTGCAAAACACAGACCATCCATTTGAAACATAAAGTAGTCCTGGCTAAAATCTAATGTTAAGCAGGTCTCAGTTATACACAGATATATATTGTTCTCTTTATCTATAAAATCCAAAGACATATTTGAATTAAGCTACTATATGCAAACACTCACACACACACACACACACACACACACACACAATATCACATTCAAACCTGTCAGACAGGTGAGACTTAGTTGCATGATTACAATCTTTCTGGGAACTATGACCACGGAAGGAGTTGTATGGAACTGAATCAAAGGGGTGCGACTGGTCGTGCTGAGGCATTTT